>JAAZTK010000139.1:0-28149 GCA_036507255.1 Megalothorax incertus | reverse complement strand
TTGTTTCCTCTTCAGCCTCAATGGGCTCATCACCATCGAAAGACTTGGTTGTAGGTACAGAAATTGGTGTGGTAGATGAGGAGGGGAGGGCGGTTGACGTTGAAGGAGTAGGTTCTTCCTATTTGATGTAGAAAAACATGCACATTAAATTTTAATTAATCAATTTTAAATGCATTCGTGACAAATACCTGCAAATTGACAAGAATTCCTCGAGAAGGGACTTTAATTACTCTGTAATATGTACAATATGTATTAATGTGTAGTTAATTTCAAATTCAAAATAACAATGCCTTATATCACAATTTCACAAACCCCCAACAATTGGGCATTATGATATTTTTTAAAAAATGAGTGATTTCGATTAAAGTATTGATATACCTGTATGCATGCAGCTCTGCATCTGTGAGGATATTATTAACTTTCTTGATGTCTTGAACCTGAAATTTAAAAGAAAAAATACCTTAAATCTAGGACACGTGTCAATTTGGACAGGTGTCAAAAAACTTAATAAAAACGTACGGTAGTGTTGTACAAAAGGGCCAGCCCCTGAAGGGTGTCAGCAGGGAGAACAACCCTCTCAATAAATTCTTTCCTCTCGCCTAATTTGGTATTTGAAGTTGACCTACAAAGAAAAAAAAACAATTTTAAACTTGATAAAAATTGACCTCAATGTAAATCAATGTCACCTGTAGGAAGGCCCTGAAAAGTCAATTAATTCGTATTTCGAGCGGATCCTTTTGGCCATGACCGAGCTGTCCCATCACGGTGTCCCCAGGGTCCTCGGTGGTGACGAAATAATAAAAATTAAGGGTGAAAAAAACAATTAAAAATTGACGAAAAAAATCAGCAGATCGAAAAATTGTTAATCGAACTAAATTCTGTTAACTCCTTTGAATATTTCCCCAGTATTTTTGCTTTTCGACCTCCTCAAAATTTGTTTTTTTTCCGTCAATTAACACCGAAAGTGACATCGAAATGGCCAAGAGGGAGATGATTTCACTTCGTCATATTAAGAATGACAAGGAGGTCGAGGAGAATCCCCTTTTCAACGAGGAGGAGGACGATACAGCCATGGTCAGTTTGGTAAGTTCTCTAAAGCATGCTTTTTTAAAGTTATTGTTTTTTGTTAGTTATTAATTAATAAGATGACCAATTAATTAATTAAATAACTTGTTGGCAGTGTGAAAAAGCAGAAAATATGTCACTGGATGATCTCATTAAAACCGAAGGGAGGGTCTTGCTTAAGGTAAATAAATATATGTATAGTATACGTATACCTAGACTTTTTAATTTAAATGCTATATTATGTAAATAAGCACAATTTAAATAATTAATTTGAATTTTGAAAAACCAGAAGGACGAGGGAGACATTGTAGGGAAATCGCTGAATGAAATTATCAAGATTCGTGAGGGAAATAAGGATCCAACTGCAAAAGGAAAGGTAAATTATATTGCTTTTTATAGGGAAGTTTTTAAACATTTGACTTTCTAAGCCTGGTCGTGATCCGAGATCATCGTCACTTGACGAAATCATTCAAGAGAAAAGGTACAAGGAGAGAGATCTTCGACGAAGGCAGGATGAGTCGATTGCATCTGTTGGACCTAAAGGAAGACCACTTGTTCCTATCCTCGATGTCACGGAAGTTTTGTAAGTTTATAATTAAATTTAAGTACATGTTTATAATGTAATTTACCAATTAAAATAACAGCGGAGGTACAGAGAATCTCAAGGGATTTGATGTAGCGTCCACAACATGCGATTCAGAGTTTTCAATGACCTCGAACCTTGGAGGGAAAGCCACCCCAATTTACCTTCTCAAAATGATAATAACAAGTGATATTGGAGTGAATGTGAAGCTAGAATGCTTTGATCTTGAGATTCAACAGGATGTAGGGCCTGGAATGGAGAAGAAAGACGAGAGGAACCACCGATGGCGGTGTCAAATCTTTTGGGGATCTGACGTTATGGGTAAATTACATTTCGGTATTATTTTTTCAATCTAATTATTATAATTCTTTAATCTAGGTATTGGAGAAGCTCCTAGAAAGATCCTCGCTCGTAAGTACCCCCTAAAACGTAGTATAATATAAGATGATTAATTAAAATGTTGGAATTTCAGGTCACGTAGCCGCTTGGAATTTAATTGAAAAGCTTCGCGAGATCCACAATGATGTTGACATTCCACCCTGCTCAATCCCATTAGGCTGCTACATTAGCCCATTTGTCTACGCTAAACTACGAATGTTTTGTCAGGCGAATAATATTCAACCACCGATTTTTCGATCTAAAATCCACCGTGTTAAAAAGGTATGCGTAATTTGTAATAAAAACTTTTATTATAACGCTTATATTAATTGAACAGGGTGGTGCTTATTACTCTGTCATTTGCTATGTGTCTGATGGTGCTGAGAATAACCTAAAGTTTACAGGTATGCCTCGACATTTAAATTCTTTGCTTAAAAACCTATTCAAAATGCCTTTTTCTTTCAGGGAATGATCAATCAGAGACTTTTGGTAGGAGGATTGCAGCAAAGCTTGCGCTAGACTATCTCAGCGGGAAGAAATTTCCTCTCGATGAAATTTATGAGGATGAAGAAATGTGTTTGGAAGAAGAGAATTTTGATTGTACTGAAACTGCCGTCACAAACATTATTTTTCTGGAGGAATTTGCTGATGGACTCGAAGAGGGAGAAGGGTCAGCTGGAGGATCTGCTAAAGGTCTGAATGGAGAAGGTGAGGGTGGAGAGGCTTCTGATCCTGAGGGTACTCAAGGGGAGGGTTCTGAGACAGAGTCTGCAAATCAAGGGAGCGATCCTGGCATGGCTGAAAATGGAGAGGTTGAAATGGCATTGTACTCTGCGGATACTCTTGAATTTGATGAATAGTCGAGCTTAATTCAAATCTACATTTTTTTAATAATTTTTTTACAAGCTATTTCAGAGCTGGGCCTTTTTTACACACCAATTTTTCATTTAATTACTTTTTATTTTTTAAATGTAAATACTACTACAATACAAAATGAAATTCATGTGGGCTGGAATCTGGATATCGAAACAAGTACCTACATTTACAATAATTAATTTAATGAACCAGAGTTTAAGGGTGATTTTGTCAAATGTGTTCAAATGAGAGTCAAAGGATCTGAAATTCATTGTACAATTACTACAATATTCCAATTTATCCAGTCAAGTCTCGTCTTTTTTATACAAATATTTTTATACAATTTACTTTTGATACATTTTTTATATAGGTAGAGTTAAGTATCTACCGAACCTATTTAAAATATACAGGTACTGATTATTATCATTTACCTAATACTTGTGCTATATATATCTTTAATTTTACTCTTACATTTATATGTAAGAGATGTGCTATCAATTTACGAAATGCAATATAATTTCCAAATGTAAAACCTTTAATAATTAAAGAAATTCCAAAATATTTAATATTAAACATCAAAAATAGATCTTTATTCTCTTTATTAATCTTAATTAAACTTGTCAAGCCATCGTAGAAAATAGATATGAAAAATAGTAGTAGCATTTAATTAACAAAGTCTTATAATTCTCTTAGAATTTGTAGTGTTTGTTCGTTGAATAAATAGTAAATATTCATGTAGATCTATTGAAGAATCATTAATCTGCTTCCGTGGTCAAGTACAAACTCATTATCCTCCTTGATCAATTTCAGGGCAATTTTTGCAGCTACGATAAAAAAGCATTTTTTAAAAATACATACATCTCATTTTAATCTATCTTCGTACCTGCATCTCGAGCCCTAGACTTTGAGGTTCCAGACCCATAAAAATATCCAATCTTCCCCACGTCAATCTTAACCATTTCTCTTCCTCTTGCTCGAATCTTGGTGGATGTTGTGCTCCTAATAAATGAAATAATTAGACCATAATAAAATTAAAATTACTCGAATTAAATTAAATTCGACTCACCTAAACTTAATCTGACCCGGATAATTCTCATTTAATTCACGAATTGGAGATTTTGGGACTTCCTCCGTAAAGCAATCTGAATTTAAATTATATTTAGATGTGATTTCATAAAATTTTCAAATTAGATTTCAATAAATTACCAATTTCATTTGACATGAGCCGGTAAAATACTTTGTAAACTGTGTCGATAGACTTTCCAGAGTCAATATAAATTGCCCCAGCAAGGGATTCAAAGATATCTCCGAGTACTTTGGGCACTTCCATATGCTTAGGCCTAAATTAAGATATGTATTCTCAGGATCAATTTAGAAATTATTTTAAAATTAATAAATTAATAAAATCCAACCCCCAACAATCTTCATCAGAAATCAGAGTATAATGCCCTAGAACATGGTGTTCATTCGCCTCTTGATGGACTACAAAGTTGTCAATCATGTCCAAAAGAGATTTGGAGATGGACAGCAGATACTTGTTCAATTCATAACGTACGGCCAAAGAACCATAAGTTATATTATTAACAAGTGCACCACGGATGTCATATAGCTGATCTGCCGTGTACACGCTCGATAGAGAGTATACATGCTGTGTTAGAAGCAAATCTAAATCAAATTCAAATGCAAATAAATTAAAAATGATTGGCAAAAATGAAGAAATATTCAAAATACCCAAAATTGCATCTCCGAGAAATTCAAGCTTTTGATAGCATTCTGTGAGGTCATTAGCAGGAAAGGTTGGGTGGCAAAATGCCTCTAGAACATTCCTACGATCTTTAAACCTAAACAAAATGTATTAAATTGTAGCAAAAACCAATCTAATTTGTAAATAATGTTTTTATCTTACTTGTAACCAATCTTAGCCTCGAGTAGATGAATTCCAGGAAGAATTTTGTCAATCTTACTGTTTATTTCCACCTCCTCTTTCGGCTCCCTCAGGCTCATGAGTTCAAACCGCCCCAAAAGGTCTCCCTCGCTGCCCTCCTCGGTGTTGGGGATTTTGAATTCAAGCCAATCGAGGAATTTCATTGCTCCAGAAGGTCCAGTCTGCATGAAAAACGCACCTACAAGAGCGCAGACCGAATTTGCAAGGTCCACATCTGCTAGTTCTCCATGAGAAAAGGTGCCAAACTTATATGCAGGCTTCTCTCTCGTTTGCCTTGATCGAATTCTTCCATTCTCATCATTCTCTGGATCATCTTGTAATAGATAAGCTTGTATCCTCACATATTCCTCCAATTCCTCTGCAGTTTTATTCCTTAGCTCACGCCGAATCCCAGAATACACTCCAAAATGGACCTTATACTTTGCAGCAACTTCTCCAATGTTTGGTAGGAGCTGAAACCCTGAAGGTGTCCATATATCCCTCGGACGGAAATCACAGCCAGCCAAAATGGCCCCAATCCCTTTCTTTTTACCCAAATGAGATATATATTGATAGGAGAGGACGCGATTTCGAAGCTGACACATCCTAAATTAAATTATCGGAGTTAAATATGTCAATTTAAACGTTTTAAAGCATAAAATTCAACGTACATTGGTTCTGTCCAATTGGGAAAGTTTGTAAAAATCTGTCCAGACACGAGATAATTCAAAAATGATGTCCCAATCACACGAATTCGCTCGTATGAGATCCCTTCGTTAGCTCTTGGGTGGGTAATTGCCTCAAAATATCAAAAATAAATTAAATGCTCATATTTTATGCAATTAAAACATTATTAGGCAATTTGTATACTCTTAAATGGAATAAATACCTCCATAATTGTTAGCAATGATGGTCCCCGATCCTCTACAGCATTCAGGGGTGACTCCAGCGATGGTAAATTGATTTCTCCCATGGGTTTGAGCTCTATTTATTAAGGGATTATAAGAAAAATTCAATTAAAATGCAAGAAATACCTATTTTTGAATGTTCAAACAAATCCTCATCCACCAAATCCTTTGGGTTAACGTCAAAGTTTGTCAATTTGCGAGCTGCATGATGTCCAGATACTGCCTGATGAAATAGTTGAATATCTCTCATTTTAATATCATTGGGATGTATGAATTCATAATGTAGATCCCGATTCTCAATCTCTTTTCGATCTGGAATTGTATTATTTGCAGGCTTGGGCTTTCCACGACTCTTCCTCTCCTCATTCTTTTCTTTTGAGAGCTTCTGCTCTAGATTATAACGCTCAATATCAAATGGTGATGCCTCCTTGAGGAAACGGAGTGCCCCATTCCATTTTGTTTCTTCTGCCACCTCAATTAGAAGCTCCCTCGACATGTGGAGACGGTAAAGGCGATGTAAAACACTGGGAAGGAACTTGAGTTGTGCCAGAAGCGTGGAAGGGAGAGGAATAATGTGAACCAGCTCTGGAACCAAGTACACAGGGAATTCATCCTCTTTTTCTGGCTTTTCGAGCAAATAATTGAGCTGTTTTTGCCCTAGCCCAATCCCAGCTATCTTGCATTTAAGGAGAGGCTGCTCCAGGTCATATATTGTCATTTTATTCTGCTCCTTGTGGAACTGGACTTGTGGAACTGGACTGGAATTATAATAACCACCAGAAAATTGAGAGTTTGGGGTCATTCCATACTCGATACTATCCACGATATACAGCTATATTTTAGATCACATTTAAAACAATTATATTAGAACCTTTTGCAATAGTATAAATAATTTTAAGGCATTTGGGATGAGTTGTAAATTGTAATGTTTGTATACCGTTTTATTTCTCCCTTTTTGATACCACGGAAGAACGAGGGCCCCCTCATACTTTGCCCACTCGGCCTTCCGCCTCTCCGCTCCCAAATTCCCCCTCCGCCGAGCAGCATTCTCCCTTATTTCATGTCTAGGAGCCCTTAAATCTTGTGCTTTGGACACTTGGTGAATTTCTTTAAAGAGATCCGCATTTACAGACCACTTATTGTCGTTCCCTTCAATTTTAAAATGTTTTTTAGATCTATTAATTCATTTATTCATTACAAAACCTTACCACGAATCAGAGGAATTATTGCAAAAGGTAGATCCTCAATCCTCTTTTTCACAAGGAAATTCAAATCCACGAGGTCCAATAGATCTTTGAAAAGTGTGACCTGGAACTCACTCAGGATTCTCAGATTGTCCAATGCCACCTTGATGGACAGCTCAAGAAGAAAGATAAGATAGATTTATATACAAAAATGAATCAAATTAATTACCTCAACCTTCTCCAATCTCACAGAAATTCGGCCAAAGCTCCCATAAAGGGGAAATGATCCCACCTGTGCATTTGTGTACCCATTAATTAATTAAAATAATACAGATAATACTAATACATGTATCGTATATATTAAATAAATTACATCAGGAATGTCTTGAGAGCTAATTATCCCATAAGAAAAGGAACTGTCTTGAAATTTGAATATATTCGGCCATTTATAGTCACCTGAAAGCTTTTCCAGAGTCATACAAATCCTATAAACCGAATATCTTTGCCCCATAACAAATCTCCCTTGAAATACACGCGGGATTCTCGTTTTATACCATTCTTTTGGCATTTTAAACGGAATAAACTCGGTTTTAGCCTTCTTTATCCGAGTATCTTTGCCCCATAACAAATCTCCCTTGAAATACACGCGGGATTCTCGTTTTATACCATTCTTTTGGCATTTTAAACGGAATAAACTCGGTTTTAGCCTTCTTTATAGTAGTATGTGAATCTTTGTTGAGTGCATCCTCTTCGACAGTTGATTCTAATATTGTTTTTCCTCCTTTAACATCTGTAGCTTCATCATTGGGAAATATTCCAGCAAAAAATGCGTTTATTTTTGGAGGGATTGATGGCCGAACAGGAACAAGTTTGTCATCCAGAGCATTTGCTTCGTAAAGTTCCTTTGCAGCTTCGTAATATGCTGCATTTCGAGCCAACCCTCTGTTTGACATTGGAATCCCCTGGTGGTAATACAAAATACGACATAAGTACGTTATACTACGGTAAAATACCTGCTTAATTCTTACCTCAACAACTTTGCGAATGAGTCCATTCATTGGCAATTTAATATACCCCTTGAATTGAGCCGCTCCAGTCATCTCCCACCATGTTATACACTGCAACATTGATATACCGTCATTGGGAAGCAAGTTACAATACCTAAATAAAGGATAAAGTTATTCAACACAAGTGATTTCAGATTTATTAACAGTTATACCGATCTACAACGTCCATTGCAGAATCAAGGGTGACACGAGGGGAGTCTGGGGTCCCCTCTGGACAAAATGGAGCCACTTCCTCTGCCCCAAAGGCCCTGACATAGTCCCTATCGTCCTCGTCCTCGACCCTCTCGACCTTTTCCCTCAGGTATGTGGTCATAACCTCATTAATCAACTTAAAAGTCTCCAGATTGTTTGATTCCCTTGCCCAGTTCGCCTCATTGATCAGTACATAGAATAGAGCATCTTTCTTACGAGCACGACCCTTACTCTGTATGTAAGAAGTGTAAGTTGTGATTGGGTCGAATCGAACTACGATATTACAGCTTGGAACATCTGAATTTATATAAAATAAGTTAATTGAATAGATATAAAGTAAGAATATACCTATTCCTTCCTCGAGGACACTTGTAGCAATCAATAGATTGAATTTCTTTTGCCTGAACCTGTATTTGAATGTCATAAAATGATTAAAAATGTTACAAAAGTGGCTTAAGGCGAACTTGTTAATAGTTTCAGTCTGCTTCTTTGCATAAATCCTTGATTCTACGCTCTCAAATGGATTCCTGGATGTCCCCACCACGAAATTAGCACGAATAAACCCATACTCTTCCTTTCTCAGCCTCGCCAGATCCTTAAAAACCAAACATTTATTCAATTTTAAGTATTTTATTATTTTTAAAAGTGATTAAAGCAATTTTTAATGCACATTACCCGAAAATACCAAGAAATAACCTAATTAATTAATTTGGAATCAGTTAATGAGTTTATCAAGCAGAAATGAATGTATCGTATTTTTACTTGTGCAGTGACTCTTCTTTGTGTAAATACAATTCCACACAGGGAACGATCATTCTCTATAATATCAATCGCATCAGGTCCATCTTCTTCCATAAACCTGTGTTTAATTCCATTTACAATTACCTAATATCGTAATATTATATGATTATTTTGAAGAAATTACACAAAATTCCCCTTTAGAATAGATACGAGCTTCTGGAGTTTGAAAGAAATGAACTTCACCACCCTCTCATCCTCAGGAATTCCTTCCATAATCGCCTCAATGTCAATCCTTCAAAAATTACATATAAATGCTCTATATTAATTTTAAAACCAAAGAATACATATTTTATAAAGCCCTACTTCATTCTCTCCAGCCTCTGCTCCGTCAGAATGTAATGCTCCTTCTTCTCACCATCATTTAGATCCATCAAGGAGAACTTGATGAACGCTAGGCGTAGATTTATCGCAATTTTAGCGCAATATGGCCCTAAAATATATCATAAAACCATTGTCAATTGCAAATTAATTATCTAAAATTATAAAAACCCAACCTAATTCCTTGTAAGAATGAATGACATCATCCACGGCCACCTTAAGGTCGCCTGTCCCTGCTTTCCTGTTGCAAGAGTAGATATGCTCGACAGATTTAAGGCTCGAATGAATTCCATTCACATTACTTATACGCAACTTTTCTAGCTTCCTCCTTTTACGGAGTTCTGCAACAGTTTTCGAGAGATCCTCGAGAGGATTCATGATATGTGGAGGATACCATTGTGGGTAATGACTCTGACTCTCTCTGACATTTTCTTTGAGGACTTGGCAAGATGTCGAGTGCTTCAAAACTTCCTCGTAGTCTTTTGATGTCACTGCTTTTGCATCTACAAGTTTAAAACCAATTAGAATTATTCATAAATCAGGCTTTTTTTATTTATTTTATTAAATTAATTTACCATAAATGTTTTCTAACTCAGTCACTTTACTAATAACTTCAAAAGGCTTGCAATTTCCAAATATAATTGTCGCAGAAAGGCCCAGAATTCGAGGAAGTGCGTAATCTCGCTGCATCCCCTTTGTTCTATAATATTCCTCCATAATCTTAAGATTTAAATAAATTGATAAATTAATAAGATTGCATTTTTTTTAAATTGTAAAGCACTTCTCGCATCGGATGCTTTTTTCCTGAGATTGCATGATGGCATTCATCCATAATGAGGAGACATACGTCTGAAAATTTGATTATGGCATGCCTTAAGATGTTTAGGAAGATTTGGACAGTCATTGAAATCACCTAATTATTTAATATGCATTTACTTGTAATATCTTACAATGAATTGCAAAGCTTACATGAACACCCTCAATTATATTTGCCCATTTCTCGCTGCTCCAATAATCAACCTGTTTTAAATTCAGCATTTACTTTTGGATATAAATTAATTGGACAAAATTTGACCTCCATATCCCCAGTTATGTGTTTAACTCGATTAATCCCAATCATTAGATTCCTCGCGAAAAACGCAGCTTGTTGATTAACCTGCAGATGGAATTGAATTTTATAAATTAAAATACCTTATTTTAATTGTAATTTTGACACTTACAAGTGGAATTGTATTGGCCAGAAATATGACTTTTTTTCCCTTGCTGCCAAAAATTGCAAAAATTAATTAATGGGCAATTAACTCCGTTAATGTAAAGGTAGGTACGTGATTATATCATCCTTGTAATGCTCGATAAGTTTAAGTGCTATAAAAGTCTTTCCAGATCCTTTCCATTAAAAAAATCATTATTTTAAGTTTATTTAAACGGCTTAATTAATTTTAAATTAAAAAGACACCTGTAGGAAGGCAGGCAATCAAATTGTTCTTTTTAGCCATCTCAATCAACTTTGTTTGGTAATCCCTCGGCTCGAAGAATACTTTCTTAGCTGCTTCAAGACATTGCTCAGTCTCTGGAAATATTTCAATGACATAATTAGGCCCATTAATTAATTTAATTATTAAAAATAAAATGAACCTTCCCCCTCGCCATCTTTTTTATTCTCGGCTCGGACATATTGGTTGCACACAGAGCAACCGCACCTGACAGTCCTCATCCTCGCCTAACTCTTGATGACCTCGATTTAATCGACCCCCTAATTATAGAATAAACAATTAATTTTAATTTAAAATCAAAAATTAATCAAAACAAATATTAGCGAGTGCCTTAAGAATTACCTTTGATCTCGTGACATAGTTTTGATCGAATGACAAGGACTGACACTCGGATATAACGAGACTAGCGACAATAACAGAGTCCAATGACTTCAAAAAGTGATGACTAGTTGTAATTTAATGCTGACTTTAATTGACAATTAAATTAATAATGCAATGGCTTGACGCGGTTGGTGGCCAAAAGAATTGTACATTTTTCCCTCCTTTGAAATTCAAATTTCAAGCATCCTGGGGCAATTTGAACCCAATTTTTGGACAACCTCGAACTGCTCCTGAGGAGCCTATTGTCCATCGTTCGTGACAGCCTTCATATTACATCTTAAATGTCATTTCCGGTCTCCAGATCGCATCTACACGCTTTCAAATTTTTGGAGAGCTCGAAACGGAATAAATAGAGCTCAATTCCCCCCGATTTTTCCCCCGAATTCGGGGACTTTGAATCTTCACTCTTCCTCCAGGCACCTGCGTTTCCAGAAGACTTTCCAGAAGCTTACCTATCTTACCATGCAGTACAAGGGAAGGCTCCACAAGTAGTACCTACCATGAGCAGTTGATAAATCCCCGGAATATATGCCTCAGAGAAATGAGAGTCCCGAAATAACGGACTTTGGATCCTCGGCTGTCAGTCCAACTCCAATCTCTGCCCCTTCAACATCTACCCTTTTACCACAAACTACTAGTAGTACCTACCTACCTAACCTAATACTCTGGTCAACCTGATCTAATTTACTCTAATTCTATATGTATAATAATCCTTATTGATTCCTCCGATTGTTTTTGGTTGAAACTTGGATTTAATACAATACAAGAGTGCTTAAATTGCCAAATCCTCTCCCAAATTGATTTGATTTGCTTATACTCGTACTCCAAATCACAAATTCAATCAAATTGAGCTTTTACATATATCCAGTGTATAATATATTTTAACTAATTGGAATTCCTGGTAGAATTTCAGAATTACAAAGGAACAAAAGAGACATGCAATCCAATCCAACTAATTCCAGCATATCAAAACTATAATATATATTTTGAAAAGTGAATATATATAGCAAGTTATTCGATCTGATCTAACCTGGGGCAAATATACAGTATATTTTTCAAGATATATCAACCCGAAATCCCGAATCCTGCAAAAGTTTTTACTGATACTCGGACTATCCAGGATTCCCGATATTCCAGGTACTAATATATTTTATTGATGAAATTCCGCGTAAAACAATATATAGCTTTATTTATTTTTGGCTGAACTGGTCGATAAATATGCAATACTATACTGCTGATAATAATAAGCCGATATCAAATAATATCAAATAATATTTACCTTTGTTTTGGTAGGTTTTTATTTACCTACCCAGCTCATATTGGGCAGCGCTGGCCGCTGCCTATCAAAAGATGTAATATCTTTAATTATATGAGAGTGTATACATATTTAATGAGTGCTCCACAAGCTTAATTGACCCATCTTAACTCTTAAGTACACTTACGAGACAAGTATTATTTTAAAGGTTTCCTATCTTGTATGACGGACGGATTAGGCCGTACTTCCGCAAATTACAAATTGTATGTGCTTCTCGTAGACTCGAGATATTCATATGGGCATCTTCAGTACTGGAGTAAATAAGAAAGTTTTTGTGCTATTTCAAGACTGTCCATGTCTAAAAGTGAGAGTGACAGCGGCTCCTGTCAATTTTGTCCCGTTTGGGGGGCTCCTGGGCAGATTAAAAGATAGCAGGGAATGATTCAGATAAATCCAAGATTTCAATTCCATTTCTCTGACTTTCCCCAGGGACAACAATGGCTTCAAACATCATTAATATCACTTATTGTTCAAAGCTACGAATATAGCTGATTTCTAAATAGTGTAAAAATTGAATTAGTCTAGACAGGAGCTTAATCCAATAAAATTAAGCCTAGTAGGATACTAGGATTCCCCGCCGGAAACCTCGAGGGCAATTAAATTGGGAGCATTTTGCCAGTTTGTGCAATTATAAATTGGATTTTGGAATAATTTACCTATATTTAATATTTATGAGGCTAAAGATAATCAATATGAGCTTCGAGGAGAGTCCGTCGAGTCTTTTTCCGATAAATATATTGCTGCACTGTAATTAAATTCCGGGCTCGGGAATCATGTCATGTTTGCTCTCATAGGCAAATAAACTTGCTCCAAGCACTTCCCCCAGCCTATTACTTGGTAAATAGTCAATAAGTAGATACTTAATACTACATTTCGGCCTCTACTTTTGCATTAAACTTTAATTAAGTCCCCAGATAAACATATATTAACAACTCGATGGACTTATTACCCCCTATATTTACATATAATTTAATTTCAATTTGATATCGTACTTTAAGAGCTTTAATATAACTTCAAAACCATATTAAAAAGCATACATAAATATTTAATTAATATTTCCGGTGGGTAATACTACAATGCAAATATATATCTTTCCTAAGCCTGCATAGAATTGGATTATTCATATTAGTCCGTAGGACGGATCCGTACTATGCTAATATACTCTGTTTTAGTGACATTCCACAGGTCTCTCTTTAAAGTAATTTAAAACTTTATAGCGTGCTTAAGATATTAAAAATTAAATAGAAAAGGCTTTAAAAATAGCCTCCAAATGGCCCTGAATCCTCCTTATACTTTGAAAAGAATTGCAATTACTTTTTCATAATTTCCCATTCCTGGCCCTTGTTCTTATAAAAAAATATAGTCATTTTTAAGGCTAAATTGTCTTCCATTTTGGGTATTCAAGTACAATACATAATAATGCAGTGTATTAAGGACTCCATACTCTCCCTACTTTCTCCTCCAGCTTATCTTATTTAATTCTGAGGGGAATTCCTTCAAAAATTGAGATCCCAAAGTCTTTGAGAGGAATTCCAATTCTTTCTCATATTGAAATATAGCTATATATATTTCTCCTCCATTTATAAGGGCAACCTCAATAGACTTTTTTATTCTTATTCAAATTTCAAACCCTTTTTTCCAAGAAGAAAGCGAGGCATGCTCTAAAATTAGGTCTCTAAAACTTTGGGAGATGCTTGGAAAAAGCCACGCAGAGTTTGAAGTGTTCGATCGGTAGTTTAAAGACGTGTTTAGATACATATGGGCTCCTTTGGAGCCATTTATGCGCCTTTTAAAACCCCGAGGAAATTGATTAGGTATTTTCCTCGGCGGTGAAAGCACTCGGGGAAAGCCTGTTGAGTCTTGCTAATGATTTATCCCACAAATTCCCTTAAAATTACATCCTCTCCACGTAAAACCTGCCAAACTCGACTTTAAATAAGGCCGATGAGGACTCAGGAGGATCTTACCATCATTTCCCCTTCAAATCCGAGAGAAATCACTGAATCCGCGTCTAAAACTAATTTCAAATAGGGTTTAATTTAATTTCTGAGCTTGTATGCAGTAGCTCGAGAGCTCCTGCTGGCTAAAAGCACCCTAAAAATAGACACTAGTTTCCCCCCAAGGGGGATTCGATCCTTGCGCCAAGAGAAATCCTCCATCTGCCAATCCTGGATTAAATTCATTAAATCCTAGCACGAATTTTAACTTAATTACTACTCCAGGGACGGTAGGATACGAGATTTAAATATGATCTGACTCCAGACTGGTTCGAGGAGCTATAAATTGCATCTATCTCTACAATTTACGTCATTCTATCTAGCTATTTGTCCTTGTTTATATTGAATGTATTTGTGTACCATCCACGAGGGCAGATGTGGGATGTGAATGGCAGATAAGCTGGGATAAGACATGAACACAATTGAGATAATTGAGGGGTTTGGATTATATATACCTATCGATATATGTCCCTGAAGTTAAAGTATCGAGTGGGTTGAGCACCAACGCCTCGGTTTAAAACCCGGGCATCATATTCAGAGATCAATATTGAATTTCAAAGAATATTCTGGAGCCTGGAACCAGCAACAGGCTAATCCTAACTCCTAAATAGCACAAAGAAGCTCTTGCAATCCCTGGAAAGTATATATTTCTCCAGTTGTAGGTACTAGAAGTATATAATAAGGAGTAATACAACAGTTATTAACACTTTCTGGTAATAAAACAAGGCGGGGGACGCCGAAAGTGTCCCAGGAATAGCTTAATTGACTGAATACAAACACTATTCCCTCCTCATGTACCTAGTACTACGTACATTTGTATTTAATTCGGGTACAATTTGGGCTTCTTACCCGAGCCTTGAGACAATGTACAGATATAAGTATTTAATAAGCTTCTTTTTACAAATACCATTGTTTGTCCAGGGGCCGAATTACTTTCGCATGTAGGATCTCCTTATACGCGGGGGCTATTTTATTCAGGGCTTAATTCCGGAATTGAATAAATAAGGAGGAGAAGTCTAAGCAAACATTTATAGCTTGTCTGGGGATTTAACTAGCAGTTTCAGCGTAAATAAGTAATCCTTTTGGGGCCCTTGCAATTTTAATGTACGCTGTCTTTCTTTTCCTTTATTTTGCAGATCCGGCCGAGAGTAGTTCCTCCGAGACCCTTTCAAAGATTACTGAAGGAGGATCCGTAAACGCCCCTGAAAAGATACTGTCGAGCTTATTAAATTACATGTATTAGAAGGAGGCTGAAAGTGCGTGGGACTTTTATTTTGTAGGCCCTTAAAGTGCGTAAAAGTATATGGACGTTGGGGGCTGGTGGGGAAATGAGTTCAAGGACCTTTGCCGCTGAGATATTATTGGATGTAAAATAGTATTGGCCGAATAGGGAGCGAGAGAAGTGGAGAAAGTTCTCTTTTCCTAGTTCCTGGCAAAGATAACCCCATGATGACGTCTGTGGCAGCAGCGGCTGCCTACCACGGGTCCAGAGATATATCCTTCAACAGGTATGTATGCTAAAGAGTTGGAGGAGTCGAGAGAACTCTATTATTAAATCCTATCTTGAAAAGTTTGAGAGTACTGATAGCTGTATAAAGATTGATTTATACTCTACCTACAATCTCGAATCTCATGAGCTTCGAGAGGAGGTTGCAACCACCTTATTTCTTATGTTTTATTTTTTCAGGAGCTTAAGCGATCATGATTGGAACAGGTGAACAATTATTTAATATATTGCAAATACCTATATATAAAATAAATCCAGCCTAGATTGATATTTTAATTATTTAAATTATATATTAATTTAATTTAGGGTATTCCGTCTCTTGAGCATCTCGTTTATAGCGACTGTAGCCACGATTGGAAACATTTTTACAATCTCTGCCATCATGGTGGATGACCTCCTCCGGAAAAAAGGTGGGTTTTTAAGGGATATTTATAAAAAATGACATTTTCCCGAAGCTCTGAAAAATGGAGTGAAAGATTCCTCGGAGCATTATTGGATTTCCATTTGAAGGGTTCCTCCTCGAAGAAATTGAATGAATATTTCTGTCAATTTGCCAAGTTTTTCAACAGGTTGCTTCTCTCTGATGTTGAATACACTTTCCTAAGTATACTTTGTCTGGCTTATTCTCAGAATTCCACGAAATCCAATACAATTCAAGTGGGAGAAAGTGTTAAACTTTCTTCGGGGCAATATTTGGCGGCCCGAATTAATCCTTTTGAATTGTTCTCATGTAAAGCTCGAGGGGTTCCTCCGCCTCTTATTGTACGGGTGGCCAAAAGCATTAAAGTAATGAACAAATTGAGGGCTCATGATGTATCGCCCATCATGTTCCTCGACTCTACCTCCAGGCTCCCCGTTCGTTCCTATAAGCTCCATTGCTTTGTAAATTGTAATGCTCCTTGCGGCTCGTTTACACCACTTCTCGACCATCTTTATTGCCTATATACTAGACCGATCCTTATAGGCAATTCATCTCGGTCGAGCTGTCTGCAAAATCCTCAGAATCCCAGCCATTTCCTTCATAAAATATACCATCATATAATAAGTGCAATCTACATCCATATTACGCAACTTTGCACATTAGTCCCTCGCTCAATCCAGTCTAATAACAATGATCATAGGAAGCGACAAACTTAACTTACCCCTTACTTCTCATCCAATATCTTTTGCAACCTTTGCATATTGGTAGTAGGTATTACCTTATAGTATTGTATTACTTCCAATAGAGTTTTATATGTGGAAATAATCGGATTATCATCAGAGAAAGACTGGGAACAATTCAAATGCAACTTTACAAATTCAGAAACTAAAATACAGCGTCAGCAATAGGTATTAAAAGATACCTGCTGGAACTCTTCTTGTTCTGGAACTCGAATCGTTTGACATTTCCCAATCCCCGACAAATTGGTGGACATTTTGCAGAATTTCACGGGATAAGAACGCCTCCAGGTTCACCCGGGTTTTATTCAGTGGAAGAAATACAAGTGCGCATTTCGGTCTCGGTGCATTTCTCGGAATATACTTTCATACGATCCCCGGTTTCTCTAGCCCGTATTATTAAATCTTTTTAAAAATACCCTCTAAGTCTCTGTAAACAAGTCTACGGCTCCAGAAGCCTTTAGGCGGACATGATTTGCAAGGTAGAGGCTTGCAGTTCATACTCTAAATTGATTCTGGAGCATCCAGGTTCTATCACAAATACTCTAAAGGCTCCCAAAATCAAATTCCACCTACCTTAACCAACCATCCAACCTTAAATGCATCCTTTTTTACTACATGGCTATGCACTCTGGGCTTATTTACAATCTAAACACACTTGAAGAACACTTGCGAATTAAATTGGTCAGCATTTCCTCTAAAAAAAGATTCACCACTATCCACAAATGCTTATCCGTTTGCTTCTCGCATATATTTTTATCGGGAGGAAATTCACAAGGTTTAATAGGGCTCATAAAAAATGTTTATCCACAAAATATGGTTCATCCTGGCCATTAAAACCCCGGCCCTTGTTTCAAGAGCCTAAAGGGCCATATAAATAAAGCTCAAATATCTCGAAATATGGCCAATAAAGAATATTCTTTTGAGGGCCGCCATGAACAGGTTTTGATGGCCATCTTAAAACACCTCGGGACAAAAGGACTCTGTAAGAGAGTCCAAAGACATCCCCAGGTCGGATCTATTCCGGTCCAATTAACGTCCCTTTTTGAGCCTGACAATGGGCTAAATCTTTTTTCCAATTAAGGGCTCCAGGAGTCCAAATCCCAACTTTCTCCCCCTTCAAATTCATCTCCAATTTCTGTTTTATCTCTCGCCTTTTATTTCCAAGAATAGACTTAGAACTATATAATACAATTGCACACAGTGTCTAGAGTCGACTAGACTAAACTATATTCCTATTCATTATCAAAACTTTGCTTTTACTACCCTTGTATGTACTCTATAAAGAACAGAGTCAAAGTAAACTAACGAGAAAGAGGATGAAAAACTCCTTTTGCACTTTATTTGGCTAAAGGAAGCTCTTATCCCAACTCTCGATCGATCCATAAGACTCGGAGGAACAGCACCTACTCTTCCAATGTGAAAAAGATCCGAGTTTCCAACGGGGGAGGTGATTTTAGACGACAAGTGGGAGATGAATTGATAAAAATCTACCCACCCACCCTGGAAAGTACGCAAAAACAACACTAAAACTTTAAATTTGACAAATTTTAAAGTTTTGTAAAGGTTAATTGCATTAGATTTAAAGTGGGTGTGAAAGATATATTTTATAGAGGTTCAGAAATGATAAAACATTAGGTATATGCGGATTATATGATGTATTTGCAGAATCTATCGCACTAATTTACTCAGAAATAGGTCAAATATTTAAATGTCAGTAATCAATCTATTGGGAATCCATTCCAGGCTTCCAGCTACCTACCTGCGAAGTCTGAACTTGTTTGCCTAGACCTAAAGACCTTTGTGGCAGTTGTAATAGGGCTTTGAAGTTTGAATTCATATTCATTCGACAAATAAATAGTGAATTTCTATGTAAATGTTCGGAAATGAATGGGGAAATTAAATTCTGAAGCTCCGGATCCCTCCACAAACCTTCAGAATGATCGTTAACTGACGGCATTAATTATTCTCCTTATCTTTTACTACGTACTACGGTGGTACTAATATTCTAATACCTATATTACAAAAGTACATTGAATAGTACGGTCGTTTGGTACGTAAACTCCGTTATTTAAGAATTTATAGAGTCGGAGGATGAGCATTTGATGGACTTCCTTATGCATATATTAAAAAGTTAAGAGCTTTTGCCTTTAATTTCTCCCAATTCTTTTCCCATCCTTTTAAAACGGCTCTAAAATCCCATCCCCCCTTGGGGAAATTCACTGAAAGAGTGGCCTACTTGCCATTCCGAGCTCTATATATCCGTAGCCTCATTTGCATTGTAAATACGGAAGCCAGTACAAGCAGAATCCATTAATGAGGTCAGCGAAAAAGTATTGTTTTACACCTGAGGATCCAGCCAATGTGAATTGTGAAGTTAGACTATCTGTAAATGCCGTAATGTCTCCGAATGGCAGTTTGGAGAGTGGATCTTTTTACATGCTTTGATCCCATCCCATCAAAGAAATATATTTTGGATCGAATTTCGCTCATGTTTGTATTAGCTCTTTTTTTAAGGATTCTTCAAGGATCCTTTGAAAAATGTAGGCATCCTTTGTAGGTATAAAAAGTGGATGCTCAAAAAGATGGATCAAATTCCGCCCGTCTTTGCGGAAATGTCCTCTCATCTTTCTCGGAAGAATGATTAAATATTTTGATTGGATTTCCTTTTAACTTTATTGCCTACATTTTATTGATTTCAAATGGATATTAAGATGCATTTCACATATACGGCCTATACGATAGTAGCTTTTAATGCATATATGCCCCAGAATTAGATTAGGATTATTAAGGGTGGAATGGGAGATGGAAAAATGGATTTTTATCGGCCCTTTTCACTGCTGACTAAACTCACTTATCCATCCAATCCATTTGTAGAAACTTATTCGGATATATATCCTACTACTAATATCAGTAATCCGATTCAGTATGTACGTATGTACGAATAAAAGGATTATAAATTGGCTTTATTGAATTGAATTGAGTTAAACTTTCTAATATAAGTAGAGGATTTCATAATCCCTGAGCTATACGAGTTCTGGGCCTTGGGCATATCTAATCCCAGGCTGGAATACATGTATGATAGTTGATATCCGCATATCGGAAATGTCCAAATTCTGGATAATTTTGCGGAGAGTTGTTCCAACCACGCTTCGTGACATTTCATCATTAAAGTACATTATCACTTACCACCAGAATCCAGATATCTGTATGTGCATGGACATATCATGTAGGATTCATGCAATTAAATGATCTGGTTAATGACGTCAAATCCAGAAACCTGGAAAAGTTGATTACTTCTTGGACTTCTTGGGTTATATTATTCATATAGTATGTATTATAAGGTTAAATTCCTGGAAAAATGACGAATGAGGTTTTAATTAGGCATATTAAAAAATTCCAGGAATGTGTGGATTTTTAAACGCAAAATTGATTAGGCCATTCTGGAATTTTTTAAATTGAACGTATACTCTATTATAAATAAATCAAATCCCAACATTTTTTATATGCTCGACTTAAGCCCCAGCAGCAGATTGGATGAATTGAGTGAAAGTAATTTGGGGGAATATTTGAGCCCATCTTTTTTTATAGGGAAATATTTGTAGTGGTAGTACTCGTAGGTATAGGAAGAGCCTTTGCACTTGAGTAGGCTTCAAAATAAATTGGCAAATTCCTTCCCTGTCCTTGGCCGATCCGAATAAAAAAAGACAGTGGAGGACAATGGAAATTGACTGAATTCCGAGTTTAATCTCTCAGAAATAATAAATTGACTGAACCAATTGCCATTAAATTACAGGGAATTCATTCCTGGTGAGCATTGCCATCGCTGACATGCTGGTAATTAATTGAATTTAATTGGTAAAATTAAAAACAAGTAATTGAGACTTTTAATTGCTTCAGATTACAGCCTTTGTACTCCCAGCCTCGTCAATTGCCATCCTGGCAAATATGGAAAACTCTGAGAAATTGTGTCAATTTCAATATGGCGTGGGGTCCATGAGCTGCCTATGTGGGGCTCTATTTACGGCATGTATTGGCATTGAAAACTTTCTTCGGATTCGCAACATCCGTCGGATTGAATACTCGAGACCATCCGGGTCTGCTGTCAACAACCACACCCCTTGTCCATCTCAGTCTGTACCATCTGGAAAAACTTCAGTTTGCTCAGGTTGATCCTATTAATTTTAATTAGCTTTTAATTAACAATTAACATTCCTTAGTATTCCAAGTGACATTCATCAACCTGCTCGTGTGGCTAGTCTCCGGCCTCGTCCTCCTTGTCCACTTTTACATGTTACCACACCTAATGTTCTCCATATGCGGAGGATCCAAGGCTCAAAAGCTCATCAACCATAAACACCTCATGGAATCCCTCACACTCCTCGGGATCTGTTTCCTCGTATTTGTCTCCCTCGGGGGACTGGGCCTCCTCAAATGTCTTTGCATGATTAGAATGGTAATTAATTCAATTCAATTGGTATTCTATAAGCATTAGGTATATGTCAATTTCATTTGACAGTGGGACAAACCAAAACCATATTTAACATCCCGTGAATTCGCCCTATTTAAATCCAATTTCTGGAACTGGTTGGTCCGATTCCTCATCTGGTTCCCCGCCCTTGCCCTTGCCATCTTTCTAGAGTCACAAAAACAAGAGTCTGAACTCCTCAATGGCTCCTCTGGCAGCTACCCCTCAAGTATGTCCATCTACAGTCCCCCTTATGCTGCGGCAGCATCAATCAAGGGTGCCAAACACATCAATCCATTCACGACCTCCCCATTTCACACTCCTCCAACAACCATGGTCTCTTCACTGTTGAGGAACACCACTCCTACACCATCACCAGACTCTGTCCAGACTACCCTACAAAGGTTGCTAATTTGGCCAGTTATTTTACCATCTTGTTTAGGATCCCTTATCCACGCCATCTGCAACAAAGATTTCCGGCGGTGTTATACTTCAACTCTTTCATTATTGTTGCTGTAAAGCATCAGTAGCCATCACTCGTCGACCTCGTGACAACCTCCGCCCTCCAAAGGAGCTCCGTGTCCATATGCTCCTCTCACATGGGAATGCACACGCGGAAGTTAGCGCCCCTACATCCCGTTTCGCCACCAAATTCCGTTGCACCTCCCTCATGAACTCAAAGCGGGATGTCTACGAGCTGTGACTGAACTCTTTAAAAAAAATGCGAGCTTCTTTCAATCCATCATTGAAATCCCCAACTCAAATTCAGACAAACAATCATTGTACATACGAGAAAGGGTATAAATTTCATATATAAATGGTAATGTAATTCATTGGGTCGAGTTGAATTCAAACAAAGGAGATTGACAATATAATATTATACTACGACGTATATACTTACCTCCAATATCTAGTAAATTACTCACCGAATTCCGAATTTATTGCCCACAAAATCCAATCCTGGTTCCACCAATCCTCAAATATCATGGCCAATATATGGGAATCTCAAATGCATTTCGGGAGTCTATTAGAATTCCGCCCACCTTTCCCCATGGCCCTCTCGAAGACTCTTAAGCTATGAATATAAAAGCCATAAAACAAAGTTTGGGGACAAGTTTTAAAACAATTTCGACATTTCCACATCAAAATGGCGCCTCGAACAATTGAACGCCATTATAGAACAAGTGACAAATGATAAGACCCTTTTTAATAGAGTTTAACTTGCAAATTGCAAAACAGACTTCGAAGAATCACAAAGTTTTGTTTTACTTTTAGCCAGCCAAGTATTAAATTGTTTCTGAAATTTATACATATTGCATAGGAATATTGGGAACATTGCAAATTCGATCCTATCTGAAATTCAAAATCTCTGTTCAATGCCAAAATATTGAGCTTTAGACATGTAATTTAAAATATTTTAGTAGGTAGGTATCTCTCAGCCCTATATTTGACGTTGGGTAATTTGATTACCCCCAAAAAGTCCCAAAAGTTGGATGGATTAATCAGATTTCAAAAGGAGTACAAAGTGGAGGTAATTCGACCCTTTTTCCCTGAAAGGAATAGGCCCTAACCGCAGACATCCAATGTAAAATGCTACTAATATTTTTAAAGCTTAGAATATTTGGATAAAAAATATACAAAAATTAACGGACAGGGTTTACATAATATAAGGACAATCTTTCTTAAAATGAATTATTAGTATTTTTCATCATACTTGTATTTATAATAGGTAATAGGATATACTACTAGATAGCCCCGTCCTAAAATGTGTAAAATTTTGTAGCAGTATTTTGCAAATAAACAAAAATCACGGATTGGCCATTCGCGAACTAGATAGCTATCTAAAAAAATCATATTGCATTCTTTGCAAAATTGCAAGGAAGCCCAGAATTAATTTAAGCTTTATGGGAGATATGAGCTGCAGATATTTCATTTTAATGGACCTTTCATACTAAAAAAATACAATATAAAAAAGATTGAGCTAAGAATTCGAATTACAAAGACTTTATCTTTATAAAAATCAGAATTACACACTAAAAGA
This sequence comes from Megalothorax incertus, assembly GCA_036507255.1. Classification (NCBI taxonomy): domain Eukaryota; kingdom Metazoa; phylum Arthropoda; class Collembola; order Neelipleona; family Neelidae; genus Megalothorax; species Megalothorax incertus. The sequence continues at coordinate 4,514 of JAAZTK010000139.1, read as the reverse complement.
ATTATCAAAGAATTCAGAAAGTATACGAGGTAAATATAGTTAAATGGGAAATGAGGATTTAATTTTATTAAATTGGAAAGTATAGGGCTTTCACTCCAAATTATTCATTTATTGTTTTAGCTTGTATAAAACTTATACTAAAGTAATGCTCGTAGGTGAACAAAAAAGCCAAGCAAAAAAGAGAGTTAATTTGATAAAATACCCTGTAATCATACCCTAAAATACCCTGTAATTCTGGTTCCCCCACAAAAAAATATAAATTTTCATCTGTGGGTAATGGGTATTTACTTTATTTCGGGCAATGATTCCCCAAAGGGCAATTATCGTATAACCTTTCCGCATCAGCGGCCAAACTGACCAAATATTTTGAAATTCAATTCATCCCAAGGACCCAAGTTAACATCTACCCACGCCACGCCCGCATTTTAGTTCAAGAAAAATATAAGTCTAATTGAAGTTCTTTAAATCCCATTTTTAATTGAATTGGGAATTATCCATGCTTAAACCTATTTGGAGTTGGGTGATGGGATTTTTCCCACGAATTAAATTGCATTATTTCAAATCCGGCTTAACTTTGGCCCCGACTTTCTCCAGATCCGATGTTGATTGAGCCCTGAGTTGTAATTAAATTTAAATTGCAAATTTCGCGAGTGGGAAAAAATCCAGAACATTTCTCGGCTTTTTTCCCTCAAGGTCTGAAAGGAGCAAACAATACTTTTGATATACAAAAGCCACACAACTCTGGGGAAATTGCTTTTGATTTCCTCACCATCTCATTCTTTTCGGGGAGGTTTGGAGAAAGCGGAGAAAGTGGGGAAATTGGGAAGCTGTCTCTTCGAATTACATTGGCCTTGCATGGCAGCCACGCTTGCACAGAATTTGTTTGGAATTCAAGATTAATGCAATAGCTTCGAATCCTCATTTATAATTTAAATTTACACGATGCATGTAATAAAACACATTTCCCTTTCTACTTGTATTATATATAACCGATCTGTTCAAGGCCTCCACATCCTCTTCTTCCTCCTCAGGGGGAACTCATGGTATAAATATACATTGTGTTTATCATGTGCATTCAATATCTACAAATGATATTTACAAATTCCAATCATATAAGCCCCGAAGCGAATCCAATTAAATTTTAATTTAAATTTGATTTGCTGGAGAACTAGTCTGATTCATATGGCGGCTAGTACCTACACAGATTTATAGATCTTATAGATCTGTATATGTCTGGCCCAAGATTAGAGGCAATTATCTGTTTTGTGGGCTTTAGAGGAGCCATTAGGAAATTTAAATATTTTTAAATGGGGAGGACACGATCCTGGTTCAATTTAAACACTCTGGCCTGTCTCTATCAATTATTTACAATCAATAAAATGCGTAGGCATCTGAGTCTCCACGTGTAGGATGACTACATATACTATAGGATCTGATCTGAGGATAAAATCCCATCTCAAACATGCTCAGAAAGCCCTGAAATTCGTGGGGGAACACGGGGGAATTGTTCAAATTCTCAAATGCTAAAGGTTAGGAAGAGTCTGATGATTCCCTCAAGTTCTCAACATTTCTAGGATTTCCTATTCCCAGTACATATAAAAATCATATTCAATTTTTTAAAAATCCCTAAAACAAATGCATAAGAACGGTTCGCAGGTAGATTATTTTTTTTTGCTTTCTCCATCAAAAACAATATTAGGTCCGTGTCTAATTCACTCCTAACAAGCTTTAAATGGCTTCGAATGTACACTGATCAATATAATATCGTCCCAAATGATAATACAGGTATTTGAACTCTTGGTTAGCAATTATAGGGCATGGGGGTCTCTACAAAAAATATAATATTAAAAGAAGAGAAAGTCTGTATTAAATTATATTTAGGAATTGGCGAGCTGTATTCAGAATTTCAGATAGGAAATGTAAAGCTAATTAATATAGGATCTTACAGCTTACTCTAAACTAAAGTACGAATATTAAGAGATTAAGAGATTGCATGTACATTATACATAGGTATATATTAAATTATTTAATAGAATAAGGTATAGGATTTAAGTATATAAATTAATACTCGATTGAAGTCGAAGGGAATTCAAGGAAGAGGTGGGAGAGAGCTTCAGTATTAGACCAGTAGCTTACAATTGACCTGCATTGACTTTTTTTTAAAAAAAAAGGGTTCTTTGCAAGGCGTAAGTGAAAGTTATGTAAATATATTAATTAAACAAATTGTAGTACTAGTAAATAGACATAATATAGGTGAAAGCTACCTTTTTAATTTGTAGTAGTAAGGATAGTACTAAGGATTAATTAAGGTAGATTATTCATTTAAAACCTACTTTAATTGCTTCTTACTTAGGATTAGAAGTAGCTTAAAATATTAACATTGTACCTAGTCCAGGAATTACCTGTTTACGAGTAGAACTCGAGTAGAACTTGTAGGATTAGTGAGAAATAGCTTTAATTTTTAATAAATATGCAATTTGACTTGAAGAGTGTACCTAACTAGTGTCTACGATATAGTGTAATTAGATAGAGATTGTATGTAAATGGCCGTCAAAAAGTGAAAGTGACGAGCCAAAAATTGCTCTTGGACAATCCCCTAATCGCGAGTACAATGCAATGGAGAAATGGAGACGTATACTTTCCAATTTCCAAAAGATTGTAAGCTTTCCATTTATTTATTAATTATCTTTTGCATTTCATAATCATTATATGATATGAAACATGTTCATCGCTTATAAATATGATACTTTATGCGGATATTGTCAAATGTTGTGATATACTAGTTATGCTAGATGTGCAAATTTCTGATCAATTAGATTTAAGTCTGTATAAAATTATATAAATATAATACTCTGAAGGAATACAAAGGAGAGAGCTAAGCATTTTAAATGAAATCATCAATTGAAACTCGTCTTGAAAAGCCGTCATTTGCGAGGTTTTAAGTCTAATCTAACTTTAACAAGTATATAAATGTACTACTTTCATTTAAGAGATAATTAAAAGGAATTAACGGGAGGTAATTGTAGTATAAGTACCTACAGATAAGAAAGAAGGCTTAATTAAAAAAGTTTGTATCGTTCGTAAAACAAATTGTACTCTTGTAAGTGGCAAAATAAACAGTATTTTATGTGAAATTCGTCAAATTTTATTAAATTAAGTAGCATTTTATTAATTTAACAATTTATATACAAGATTACAAAGGGGTTTTCGCATTTAACCTATAGTTAACCTATCTGTAGGCATACTTTAAACTTTAATTTTGAACTTTAGATTAAAAAGAATTTAAGAAATAGCGCCTGATTAATCCGAATTACTTTCTTATAACTAAAATATTATATTCAATTCATCAATTAAAGAATCAATTTATAAAATGATTTAATTCAGGATTGGGCAATATATGGAATTAAATTCACTTTCGTTTCTTGAGGTCTTCAAATCTTTTCGTGAGGTCATCAAAGTCAATCTCATTGTCATCCGGCTTATCATTTTTCTTGGCATTGTTGACGTTGGGACCTGATGGCCCTCTTGCAGGTGAGGATGGGAAATTTGTAGGGACTGATGGAAGCTCTGGTAAGCTAAAATCATCATCTGCAGGTGGTATCTTCCCCCTTGGGGTCGGTTTTGGTTTGTCATCCTAATTTAAATGTTAAATTCGACAATTAGTTAATTACACGTACAATATACAGTGATACACATAAGCGATTCGAGGCATATAGGATACAGATATATAGAGTTTTAACAGAGTCATTTAGAATCAAAGATACTCCCAAATTCAAATAGGTAATCCATTTTTTTACAAAATAATACATGCAAATCCTATTAAATTTTAAAGGCAAATATCAGAATCTGATGGGAAAAATCTCTCTACAAGTCCTTAAAGCCCCTAAAGGTGTATAAATTGCATCTAAATGCAAAGTATCTTTTGTTTTATCCATTTGAAAGGTTGGCCAGCATCTTCCCCAAACTTATAAAAGTTTAAGTTACAAATCTACTCCAAGGCAGAATCCAATTCAGGCCGTGTATACAGATAATATTATTGGGTGTCTAAACAAATAGATTTGGCCACCTCCTCCGCATACAAACTACTTTCTTTATCCACCAACTTTCTTCAAAACTTTTTCCGGATGCCGGAATTGAAGGAAAAGTCTCAAGGCCCTTGAAAGTATTGTAAAAATTGACAGAATCAACTTTTTTTACATCAAAATAAGCACACAAATACCACCCAAACGAAAGGAACATGTCAGAGCAAGCTTTCTCCCCTTTAAAACAAATTGACTTTACTCCCTAGTCCCTATATTCCAAGGGGTTTCAACCAAGCATGAAAAAAAAAAGAAAGTTAGCAGCCAAAAATTTAAAAAAAACTCAACCTCCGCGTTATAAGCTGGGCATTGAGCTGCAGTGTAAGTATATGGGGGTGGAGGAGACTGATCATTCATTCCAGGAGCTGTACCTCCACCTGAACCACCATCCTAGCATGGCCACAAATAATTAATTTTAATTAAATATGACTAATT
>JAAZTK010000138.1:0-28194 GCA_036507255.1 Megalothorax incertus | reverse complement strand
AGAGGTCAAGTCACCCGTGTTCAAGGGCGGTGCTTCAAGCGGTCACAACTGGCAGCTAAAGGTGCTTAATTGAATTGAAATTAATTAAAAAAACAATACTTTTAATTAATTTAATTAATTCCATTCCAAAAACAATACTTTTAGATCAATGGGAAGAAGAAGATTGACGAGGTTGAGTACCTCTCGGTTCATTTGATCCTCACGGGGTTCGGTGACGGCGACAATACCCCGGGTCGTAAGATTAAAGTCCGATTTCAAATCACACTCCTCGACGCGGATGGTGTTCGACCTGGAAAGCAAGCAGGTATTGTTTTTGGAATTAAATTTTAATTAAAAAGTATTGTTTTTTTTATCTAGGTAATTAAATTAATTAAATTGTGGTATTGTTTTTTAACAGGGAGCCCAACGATGAACCTTTGCGAATTTAAAAAGAATAGCGTTTGGGGCTATGAAAAATTTATGCTTAGCTCGGACATCTCTAACCGGCGGCTAATTAACACCGAGGAACAATCCCTTAAAATTCATTGTCGAATTTGGATCGAGGGGGAGTTGAAGCATAAGTCTGGACATGGTGGTGCTTGCAAGGAGGTCGTCTCTGAGGAGGACACGATGGTCAAGCGGCTCAAGAGCCTCGGGGAGGATCTGAAAAAGTTTATGAACTCTTCCGAGATGGCGGATGTGGCTGTAAGTGCTTTATTTTAATTAATTTAATTTAAAAAAAACAATACTTTTGACCAAAAACAATACTTTTCCTGCAGATTACAACCCCTAAGCATACATTTATGGCACATAAAGTGATCCTTGCGGCGAGGAGCCCTGTTTTTGGCCGAATGTTTGAAGTGGATATGGTAAGAGGACTCGTTAGTATTGTTTTTTTTAATTAATTAATGTGGTATTGTTTTTTTAATAATTTCCAGGTCGAGTCAAAGACTTCTACCGTTGAGATTGATGATTTTGATAAGGATGTTGTGGCAGGGATGCTAGAGTACATGTATACGGGGGAGACGGAGTTCCTCGCTGAGAAGGCTCCCGAGTAAATACCTTTAAATTTTAATTGTTTTTTAATTGTTTTTAATTGTTTTTAATTGTTTTTTGCATTCAGATTAATGCAAATTGCTGAAAAGTATGATCTCGAGGGTTTGAAACATGATTGCGAGCTGGAAATCTCAAATAATCTTTCAGGTATTGTTTTTTGACGAATTAAATTGAATTAAATTTCCTGGTATTGTTTTTTTTTTAATTAAAAAAAGTATTGTTTTTTCAGTTGAGAATGCTGCGGAGGTCCTTGTCCTAGCCCATCTTCATAACGCTACCCTTCTCAAGCCTAATGTCATTGCCTTTATTAATCGGTGAGTGTGTTTGTTTGTCTGTTTGTCCGTTTATTAATTAAATGCCTATCTGTCCGTGTACTAATTAAATGTGGTGTCTGTTCGTCCGTTTTAGGAATAAGGATGCTGTTCGTAAGACAAAGACTTTTCAACTGGTTGCTTCTGCAAATGCTGCCGTCTTTGTGGACCTTTATCTCTCGCAAGATTAACCTAACTACCCGTCAAAGGATGAACCTAACCTAATCACCCCACAAACACAACTACACTACGAAAGAATCACTTAAGCATAGGAAAAACGTCAATTATTAGGTTAGGTTAATCAAAGGAATTTCAATTGGATGAACGAGTCAATCTTCATATACTACCTATACTACTATATTAGGTTAGGTTACGATTAGTTAGTTAGGTTAAGCCGAACCTAATACGTCTATATATGAATTATATATTAAACGAATAAGGTTAGGTTTGAATAGTTAGGTTAATCAAATTGAAATTAGGGTCTTTATATAGGCCTATAGGTATATAGATTCTACGGATATAGGTATACATACGATATAGGTATAACTAGGATATAGGTATATAGGTATAGCTAGGATATAGGCCATATAGGCCGTATCTCAAATAAATTAATTAGGTTATAGATTCATATAGGTATATCGATAGGATTTGGATATAGGTATAGCCTATAGGTATCTTCATATAAGGATATAGGATTTTTTTTCTACATTGCAAAAGCATTAAGTTTAATTATAGGTATATCAATATAGCCTATATATAGGTATAGATAAAATGTATTAATATAGAGAAAGTCATTTAAATGAAATTAAGGCTTTTTTTGTGCTTATAGATAGGTATATCAGTATAATGTCAAACTATACAAAAAAAGGTATATTTCGAGCTAAAAAAGTTAAAAACAGTGAGATTTAGGTCAAGAATTAGGTCAAATGAGGTTAGGTTTAATTAAATTAACTCGGATTAATTAACTCCACATGTAATAATCAATTTCTCATTCAAGTGTGTATCATTTATTCATAATTCTTCGTCTATTCTTCGTCTAATATGTATTAAAATAGTAATTTGTACATTGAAATTACATTAATTAATTAATTAATTTCATTAAAATACATTCATTTGAATTTCAATAAAAGATTAAAAAATACATTTTGACACAGTTTTTATTAAAATTAATACATTTAATACATTTAATTAAATAAGAATATAGGATTAGGATGGCATATTTATTAGTCATTGTCGTCGTATATGGCACTTTTAACTTTAAATTGATCCCTAAATTAATTCCTATATAGGCATATATATATATATAGTAGTCTAATTAGTAATTAATTAAGATTTATAGATTGTTTTTTAATTGTTTTTTAGCCCGCGCAGCTGAATTTAAGAAAAATGGGCGGATTCGTTCTCGGTATGTCCGTCCGTCCGTCACTCTGGCCGTCTACCCCCATAAACCCTCAAACCCCCTTGATCCCCTCCACCTCAAACTGTGCCCCCCCCCCATGACCCCCCATGACTCCCCCCGGCGGTCAAGTGGACAAGATGGCGAGGTCAAAGGTCAAAAAGGGGGCGGGGGATCAAGGAATATTGGAATTTCCCCGCCGGAATGCCATTCTGGAGGGGGCGGGGAATTCAAAATGGCGGGGATTTGGGATTAGGTGGGCGGGGGATTCAAATTAATTAAAAAAATTCAAAATTTGGCGGGAAATTCGCGGGTAAAATTGATTCAAAAGGGAACGGGCTTTCTACACGGTTTAACCGTTTAATAAATTCCTTTTTTAGGTTTAAATTACACGTAAATACGCGTAAATTACACGTAATTACACGTAAATTCAAATTAATCGTTAAATGCATATTATAGGCTCTATATTACATACATATATATAGTTATATTCGTTGGTTTAATTAGTTTTAAGCCTCGTTTTTAATTAAAAATAGCTATACTTTGTGGTATATGGCCGCTCAAAGGTCATTGGCGAGGTCATGGTCAATAGTAGCTCCCTCCAGAGCTGGACATTGTTCCCCCCATAAGATTGACAAGGGTATGGTCAACCTCTTGACCTTGAGGAGAGGTCATGGCCGGTGGTTGTAACGGTAAGGACGCCGCAGCTTCCATTAGGGTCTTCCGGGCTCTGAGGATTGGGAGGCGGACTTGAGGATTTCGGTGCCAGCATTCGGAGATGACCCGGGACAGGGTATTTAGCATCTGCAAATTAAAATACATGTAATTAATACAATTTATCTATATTATTAAAAAATTAGAATTAGAATTAGAAGAACGGGACCTTCAAAGGTCCCGTGTAGGGTGAGTTTTCAATTTTTCCACATACATAGATACAAATCTATCTTTTTTATATATAAAGATTTTCAATTGTCCACTTACGGGTGAGTTAGACCAAGACTCGGGGATGCAAGGCCGAATTCCCCTCCGACATACAATCTCCCTCATTTCCTCCCTAGATGGCTCTGCGGCGCTCGTATGTTCAAAATACGGGCCCTGATAAGGCGGGGGGAGTTGACCTCCGCCATGTCGAGTCCTCGACCCCACTTCCCACAGTATCAGTGCAAAAGAGTACAGATCCGCTTGTTTGAACGCCTCAAACCATCTCGTATTTATTGACTCGTCAAGGACCTCGGGGGCCATAAAGCGCGGGCTTCCCACCCTAATATTCGGCACTATATCCACTGATTTCTGGCCGGATATAGAGCATACCGCGAGCCCAAAATCCCCTATACACGCCTCGCCATTGCTTTTAACGAGGATATTCTTGGATTTGAGGTCACGGTGGGCAATCCCGGGTTTATACGGGTGACCTTCGACCTCCGCGTGGAGATGTGTGAGCCCGGCAAGGGCGGAGAGTATCAGACGGAGTGACTCCGGCTCCGTTAGAGTCCGGGACTGGAGGAAGTCGTAGATTGAACCGAGGGGGTGATAGTCTATTATAAGGATCATTTGGGTGACTGACTCCGCGGAGCGGATGTCCCAAGCCATTGCCACTAGGAGGTTAGGGTGCTTGATAAGGGAGAGCTTGTAAATCGATTTTTCTTTAAGCCAAGCGGACTCTTCGTGACTTGGAAACGTTTTGACTGCGACGAGGGTTCCGCCCCAGTCCGCTAGGTGGATCTCACCGAAGCGCCCCTTGCCGAGGCGCTGTCGGAGGGTGATTTGGCGGCCGACTGTGCGCTGGACGAGGAGCGGGAGACCGGATCCGGATCCGGAAGACTGTTCGGGGGCGGAGGAGGCGGAGGTGAACCCGGAGGAGGGGGCGGAAGAGAAGCCGGAGGAGGGGGCGGAGGAGGCGGAGGTGGTGGTGGAGGTGCTGAGGAGGAATGAGGAGGATTTGTCGGCGTATTTTGTGGATTTTTCACGGGCGCGGTATTTGCATACAATGTATAGGATGACGAAGAAGGTGATGAGGAGGAGGGTGACCACCACCCCGAGGAGGAGCTGGAGGATGTAGTAGTCCGAGGTGGGCGGGAATGGGCTCAAATGGTCAGAGGAGTTGGACGGCTGTGGAAGAAAAATAACAAAAATTAGGAAAAATTAATAAATTGTGGGGAAAAATTGTGTAAAAAAGGGGTTTTTTGAAAGTCTAATTTTAATATTCTTTTTAGGGATCTGGAGCTTAATTTCCGATCCCAATTTTAGCGGAATCCAATCCCAATTCGGATGGGATTTTGAACAATTTCAACTTGTTGCAATATCCCCAATCCCCATTTAATAAAGTCTTAAAAAAAGTGATTTTTTAGTGGTTAAAATGGCCAAAAATGGCCAAAAATGTCCCATAAAATAGGGATTTTGAAAAACATTTAAAATCTGGATTTTTCGGATTGAATCCGAACGGATTTCGGATTAATCCTAAAAATCAGGTGGATCCGTGAGGGATTTCTAATAAAATCGGATTGAATTCATTGGGATTTGGGCTTGGGGAATTATTTCCGATCCTCAGATTAAATCCTACGGATCAGATCGGATTATCCCTAACCATTCAGAAATCCGTTGGATCTATCCAAGAATCGAATGGGATCTCCAAATCAAAAATACGACACATCCGAATTACTTAAGGATCGGAAATGGATTTGAAATGGGATGGGTTTGAATCTTGAAAAATCCCAGTCATTAATAATTAAATTGAATATATGTATATACTCGTATACCTTATATATTGGCCTTAAATGTTGATTGCAAAAGTCATCCGAGTCGCAGCAAGCGATGGATGCGGGTATGACATGGTCCACGAGATGACCTTTGCACTGGAGGAAGGCGGGGTCACCCGGGGAGAAGCATCCGTAAGAGTACTCTGGCTCCAGGAGCCCTGTGGAGGTATTGATCACTTCCTCAGCAGCCGCAAAACAACGACCTCCAAGGTCAACTTCGCAGGTGCCCTCGCCATCAAGAGCCCCACCATCCGGACAATGATGACGACAGTAGCACTTGAGCTTCAGGTAGGCTTCCATTGGGATTTTGGGGATTCTAGAGGTCACAAGAGGTCAAAAGAGACCCAAAGAAGGTTCCAGGAGGTCACAAGTGGTCCTCAGGAGGTACCAAGAGGTCACGGGTAGTACCACGAGCTCATGGGAGGTCACAAGAGGTCAAAAGAGTCCTCAGGAGTAGAAAAAAGTGTTCCTCGACCGAGGATCTGGTCACATCTGTGAAAGATTCAAATAAAAGTACATTTAGAGTTATATTCAGAGTGTTAAGATTTCATAAGCCTCCCCAAAAAGTGCTTTTAAAAATTTTGAAAGCATTTTGAAAAATTCATCAAAAAATTTGCATTTTTCATAAAAATTTTGAATTTTTCTGCGCGGAAAATGTCGAAAAATACTTTTTATGCTCGATTTTTCTCAAAAATGCACTATTTTGGCAATTTTTAAGCCAGAATCCCAAGAAAATACCCTATTTGATGCTTTTTTACGCGTAAATCCTAAAAATAATTTTTACAGCTTGATTTTTCTCAAAAAATGCCCAATTTTATGCTTTTTTATCCAAAAATCCAAAAAAATGCTTTTTAAAACTGGATTTTTCTCAAAAAAATGCATTATTTTTGGGCTTTTAAGGCCAAAATCTAAAAATGCCCTAATTTACGCATTTTTGGGCAAACAAATGCACTATTCAATGCTTTTTTAGGCAAAAATGCTCTAATTTATGCTTTTTTAGGTCGAAATCCTCCAAAAATGACCTAATCTATGTTTTTTTTAGGCCAAATTCCCGAAAAATGCCTTATTTTAGCCTTTTTTAGCCCAAAAACACCCCAAAAATACCCATTTTATTGCATTTTTTATGTTAAAATCCCAAAAAATGTCACACCGACTCCGTATTTTATGCTTTTTTATGCCAAAATCGTAAAAAATGTCTTATTTTATGTATTTTTTATGCCAAAATCCCCCCAAAATGCCCTATTTTATGCATATTTTATGCCAAAAATTCCGAAAAATGCTTTTGAGCATTTCAAAAGGCCATTAACTGCTAGAAAAAATTTGTTTTAAATGCTTTTGGTGTTTTTGATCGTCCTTAAAACTTAGAAAGACCTTTGAACACCCCCTAAAAGCCATTGGAATCACATTTCTTTGTGTGAATGCCATTTGTAATTTGAATGGTTCTCAAAAACCTCTACTTTTCTACATATATTATATGCATTGGAAATGGATTTCACGGATGGAAATGGTTCTGTATTGCTTCGAGAAAGCTTTACAAGTGTTTAGAACCTGTGCACTGCAACTCATTTAATATTAAGGGCCCTTTGGAGCCCTTTGGAGGCCTTTGGAGGCCCTAGGAAGTCTTAAAATATTTTAAAAGATCCGTCGGAGCAGGGGTCCAGTCCTCTCAGATGGCCGGATCCATTGGGATTTCATTGGGATTTTAGGGATTGGAGCGTGAAAAGAAGGAGGAATAATCCTTTGTGGACAATGGAGCTGGACCTAGAGGTATGCTCCTCCAAAGGGTCTCTTTTGTATACCTAGCTCGAAAGAGAGACCCCCAACCGAATATAAGAATACTTCGGGTATCCCATACTTGCATATGTACAATGTATATCCAAGATGCCTTAAGGTACCCTTAAGAATAGGTAGGGTTTATGGGGATGGAGTGAAGGAGAGAATTCCAATTACAGCTCCCTCAAAGACTCAAAAACTCTTGAACCTCTGGCAAACTCTTGAGGAATATTCTTAACTTGAAACCATTTCATTTGCTTTGAGTTAAACCCTTAAATGTACAACTACTAAGAAAGGTCTGGGGGAACCCTACAGTTTAATAATAAAGTGGAGGATTAATCCTCAGCTGCACATGGACAACCTTATATCCCTTATTCCTAACCTATTCCTAAACTTGTTAATTCTTAAGGGTTTTAACATGCATCATTTGAATGCAAACTTTCATTTATTCCTATTGAAATACAATAGTACTATTATTATTTATTTCTAGTATTTTTAAAATTACATTTATCATGTATGAATTGTATGATTTGCACTTATCCTAAAGAATACTTTGCACTATTGGGCAAATTGACCTGAGTTTTTAAAGGGATCCTGGATTTATGTCAAATTATAGGAGGAGGAGCATCAGTGATGACTGGAGGAGGTAGAGGAGGAGTATGTGGTGGAGGAGCATGAGTATGTGGAGGAGGAAGGATGGTGGAAGATTAGGAGAAGGAGGAGGAGCAGGTGGAGATTGATATTTAGGAGGAGTAAGTGGTGGAATGGAGGAGAAGTTGGAGTTTGAGAAAGAATAGGAGGAGCAGGAGGTGGTGGAGGAGTAGGTGGAGGAGAAGTAGTAGGTGAAGAAGGAGGAGGAGCAGTAGAAGATTGAGGAATAGAAGGAGGAGGAGGAGGAGGTAGAAGGTAGAAGAAGGTTGACAAATAAAAGGAGGAGGAGCAGGTGGTGATTGATGTTTAGAATGAGAAGGAAGTGGTGGAGGAGTGGGAGGAGCAGTAGGAGAAGGAGAAGCAGGTGGAGGAGGAGGAGCAGATAGATAGGAGGAGTAGGAGAAGGTGGGGGAGGAGGTGGAGTAGGTGGATATAAATGAAATGAGTTTGAAAGGATCTTTGGTTTGAATTCATAAGATGATTGTTCGGAGTGTAGAGATGCCTTTGCCATCCCTTTTGAAGGGATTCGAGGCGGAGAAGGCGAAGGAGACTGTGTCTGGCGCCTCTCTTCTTCTCAAACTCCCTTTCTTTCCATCCTCAGGAGCACCACCAGTCCCTCTTCTTGCCCTTAAGCAGCTCTTTAATGAAATGAGATCCCTTTACACCCCATACACCTACGGATATACCTATACTTGGGCCTATACTTATAGGGTATATCTCGAGCTATTAGTTAGTTTCCCTAGCCAGCCCTATCTCTACCATGAATAAGAGCTTTATTAATAATACACACTTGATTACTAGTAGGGTTATTCAAAGATATATCAAATGACAATATCACTACTTGCAAATATCAATCCCAACATTAATTCCCACCCGAAATCCGATCCCAACTCGAATTGGGTTTGAATTAGACTTCGGATTGGGATCCAGAGCACCAGGATGGCATTTCCATCCGATCCCAAATCAACCCATCCCTAATCCAAGACACTGGATCCCATGTCCCCATCCTCATCCCAAATGGACATCGGATGGCAGCGTCCAGAGCCCCAAATCGGTGGGATCTAGATTGGGATGCGGATTCAAGGTGGGATAAGAATGACTGGGATTTCCCAAGATATTTCAAACCCATCCCATTTCAATCCAAAACCGGGTTTCAGATCCCACTTTTTTCCGGATCCAATTCCGATGGGTGGGATCTTTGGATTGGGATTTTTAGGATCTGATCAATTTCGAGAAGATCCATAGCCCGAAATCTGTGGGATCCAGGTTGGGATGCGGATTTAAGGTGGGATAAGAATGACTGGGATTTCCTCAGATATTTCAAATCCATCCCATTTCAATCCCAATATTTCCGGATCCCAAATCGGATGGGAATTTTTACGAATTTGGATCCTATTCTGGATTTTACACTTTTCGGATCCGAGGTTCGGATTAGAATTTTCGGATTGAGCTTAAAACAATCCGATTGGCTCTTCGGATCGGATCCAATGGATCCGGCTCAATATACCCAAACATTTTGAGTAAAATGCTTAAATGTAGGATAGCAAATCCCAAAATTGAGAATCCAATCCGTACAGCTTCGGATTGAACCTTTCCAATCCGAGATCGGATTGGGAATTTTCAGATCCAGTTCTCGGATCCGGATTTAACGGATTTCCTTCGGATCCGACTCGATTTTGTTTCCAGATCCCTAAATCCCTAAAAATTGATGCTAAATCCGATTTTTTCAGGGGCGTTTTCATCATATCTGACTCGGATTTTATCGAATCGGATTCAAATTTGACCTCAAATGATCTCAGATGACCCGGGAGATCGTTTAAGGCCTTTTTTAGAGCCATTTTATACATTGAATGCTACCAAGTACTCATTTAGTGCTAATATAATGGCAAAATTGGATGAATTTGGTGCATATTTGCAGTGCAATTTGTCCATAATTGAACCTTCCGAATCGCCATTTAATTTAACACGCCTTAAACGACCCTATAATTCATATAGAAGTTCGTATTAATCGAAAAGTATTAATTAACAAGTGCAAATAATTATAATTATAATGTTCCAAAAGCGATTTTAAATGATTTCAAATGCAATTAGGCGTGTTTTGGGCCAGAAATCGCTTAAAAAGAGTCGTTTTGAGCCAAAAATGCATCATTTTTGATTAGAAATTAGGTAATTAATGGCTCAATTAAATGCAAATTCAATCCCATTGTTCCCAATTTGTATAAAAATGGGATTTTTATTGGGATAAATAAAATCCCTATTAAATTCCCTAATATATGAGGCTAAAAATGACAAAATTGGGCACGATTTGAACATTTTTTAAATGATTTTTTGATGAAAAACCGCTAATTAACTCGTATTTAAATTAATTTAAATTAAATGAATGAAATGCCTTAAAAAATGCACTAAAATGAGTCAAAATTTGATGATCTAATGCGATTTTGTGAATTTCTAATGGGATTTTAATGCTTTTTTAATGCTAAATGACCTCAAAATGACCTTTAATTGACCTTTTAATTGAAGAGAATTCAATTTAATTAATAAATACAGGTTAAACTGACCTTGAATTGACTAAAGGTACTCCTTAAATGGCACAATTTCAATTCCAAATCGCGATTTGTGCACAAAAATCACACTTTTGGGTTAAAAACTCACTTTTTGGGTCTTTTTGGCACTTTTTTCGATCCAAAAGCTCCTAATTTTCAATTTTGAGGTCCAAACTTGATAATTATTGAATATAGATTGCAATTAACATGTATTTTGTATTTAAATTCAATTTGTAATTAAAATTGTATGAAATAAAGTTTTCGATGAGAGTTTGTGTGGCGGAGGAGTGGAAGAAGAATGAAAGAATGGATGTGGAGAGTGTTTTGGGTTGGGTGGAAGGCGCACAAGTGGAGGAGGTATGCCCCGAGGACACCATGTCCTCAAGAGGGTCCTCCGGACCACCTCCACCACCTCTACCACCACCAGATCCACTCCTGATTCCTCAAACTCTTAAAAGATTGCTCTCAAACTCGAATATTTTAAAAAATCTTTGATTTTAAATGGGATAAATAAATAGAATGGGCGCCAGGTCCATTGAGTAAATATAGTTTAGACGCAATGTAAACAAATACAGATTATTTATTCAGTTTATTCAGATACCAATGCGAACTGCGACCTTATTATGTACACTTGAAATAGCTGGGATCCGAAATCCATCGGATTCGGATCCGATTTTTAGGATTTCGTATCCGAAAACCGCAATTTTTAAAATTTTAACAAAATGACAAAATTTCTGGGCATTTTGAGGCTTAAAAATCGCTTTAAAAATTGATCGAGAAATCAGATTTTAAATGAAAATAGCGCAAAAATTGGATCATTTCACTCCGGATGGATCCGATGGATCCGAACGGATTTCGGATTGATTTTTTCAATCCGGGAATCCCAATCCGAACTCGGATCCGAAAAATGTTCGAAAAAAGCCCACTTAAGTTCCAGTCCGAGCGTTCGGTATCCGAATCGGATTGAAAATCCCCTCGATCCGATCCGAATATTTTCCCGCCCAATCCGAGTTCGGATCCGTGGATCGGATCCGGAAATTCAAATCGAATCCGACTTTGAATCCGGAAAAATTTAGGATCTGAGACCCGGTTTGGTATTGAAATGGGATGGATTTGAATCTGGAAAAATCCCAATTATTCTTATCCCACCCGGATCCTCATCCCAACCTGGATCCCACGGATTTCGAGCTCTGGCGTCAGAATCCGATGTCCAGTTGGGATGAGGATGGAATGATGGGATCCAGGGTCTGGGATTAGGGATGGGTTGATGGGGGATCGGATGGGAATGCGATCCGGGTGCTTTGGATCCCAACCCCGCCATACTAATTCAATCCCAATCCCAGTTGGGATCGGATTGACTTCGGATCCCAGCCCTACAATTAAATACAAATCATATATATGATATTACGAGTTAAATATATGTAAATTCAGCTTTCGTTTGAATCTAAGCAAGGATTATCGAGTCCATAAGGCTTTGGGGGCGTGACAACTCCTCCCATTTCTTCCGGATCCTTGGGGGCGGAGTTACAATGACAAATCGACCTCAAGAGGTCATCATAAGGTCGTAGGGAACGAAGTGGGAGTGGCAGAAAGTCCCAGGTTTGAAGGGGGAGTGGGAGGAGTTGCGGGTAGTGGGATTGGAAGGCGTGGATGAGTAGGAGGAGCAGGAGGAGGAGTAGGAAGAGCAGGGATATGATGGTAAATGGGATGGATCCCAATAGGGATAGTCCAAATATGAGGGATGGGAGGAGTAGGAAGGTAAATAGGAGGTAAAATAGAGCAAACCACCGGTAGGTGGCGGTGGTGGATCCCAGGGACCTTGCCATACGGATTGGGAGGCGTGTGAGTGGGATCGGGTAAAAGAGGAGGAGTCCGGTCAGGTTGAAGATGAAATGGCATAGGGCTAGCTGGATGGAGGAGACGAGGTAAGGGCCATCTGACGAGAGAGCCGCAAGGATACCTGGAAAAAGATTAAAATGATATCCCAATGCCCAATCCGATCCCAACTCGGAGGGAAACTCGGATTGGGATTGAATTAGACTTGGGATTGGGGATGGAGCACCCGGATGACATTCCCATCCAATCCCCCATCAACCCATCAACCCATCCCTAATCCCAGACCCTGGATCCCAATCCTCATCCCAACTAGACATCGGATCCAGCGGACAGAGCCCGAAATCCCTCGGATCCAGGTTCGAATGAGGATTGGGGGTGGAATGAAATGGGGTGGGATTTTTCCAGATTCAAACACATCCCATTTCAATCCCAAAACCGGATTTCAGATCCCAAATTTTTCCGGATTCAAATTGGGATGAGTAGGATCTTTGGATTGGGATTTCCCATCGGATCTGATTTTGGGATCAGTGTTTAGGGATTGGGATTAAGGAATATTTATAAATCCGATTTGGCAGAACTCCTCGGATTGAATTCAGATTAATTTCGGATCTGATCCCAAGTTAGATCCGATTTGATTCTTCCAAATCTGCGGAATTGGGATTTTTCATATTCAAACCCATTTCATTCCCAATTCCGCATCAGATCCCAAATTGTTTTTTCTGGATCTCAATTCAGAACTTTGGGATCTTGAGATTGGGATTTCCATCCGAAGTGTTCCCAATTTGGATTTGATACGAGGACATTCGGACCGGATTTTTGGGATTTTTATCCGATTAGGTGGAACTCAAAAAAGGACATTTTTGACCATTTTCGGATCCGAGAATCGGATTAACAATTTAGGATTGGGATTATTGGGATTTTGAATCCGATCCCAATGTCCAGAAATCTTAGAAATTACCTGTGGTGGTAGTGCCAAGATTTGAGCCAAGTGTGAGTGGATAAGCGCGTTCCAGGGATATAACCCCCATTGCAATGAGTGGCGTCAGGGCCGACGTAAAAACGGACGAAGATTGGACCAAAATGGTCATAATTGTCCCAATCCCAATCGCCAGATACCCGGATCCGGGTAGATCCACATTGACAACCCTATGGATGGCGGACATCATTTTTCCACGCAGTATGGACGAAAGTACTTTGACTAAGAGGACAAGGGATCCACAAAGTAGGAGGAGTGAAATCCCTAGGAGGATCAATCCGACACTCAGATCCGTCAGATCCACCAAATTGAAGAGAAATGGACACTTTTTGGATCCACCGGATCCATTTTCGCAATACACTTTGAGCAGCCTTGAATTATTGAATTTTGGATCATTTGTGGCCCATCCGATGGTCACAGCCTTATCCGTCTGGACCACAAGTGAGGTCAGAGGTTTGGTGACGAGGGATAGGAACTGGAGGTCGCCCCCACGACCTCCCCCGGGGTTACCGTTCCTCATGAGGAGATCCACGGCTATCTTAGAGGCATGTTGAAGGTACCCTGTGGTCACCTCCAGGGGGAGAAGTACCCCAATCGTGAGTAGATTGAACATATCATGAAGAACAGCACCTGAGAATGCTCTTTCAAAGTCACCCTCAAGAGACGCGAGAGCCACAATGGTATTTGTCACGGACGTCCCAAGATTTGAGCCCATTAACATGTAAATTGCAGAGTCCTCTAGCGAGAGAACACCGGAGGATATGAGGACAATGATTATTGATATTGTTGTGGATGAGGATTGAAGAAGGACTGTTGTCAGGAGACCTAGAGCCACTCCTACCACAGGGTTGGACAAAAGTGTCTCTTTTTCAAGCATTTCTCCTGTGTTTAAGAAGAGTATTAATTAATTGACACACCCTGTAGGGTCATGAGAGGTCCATTACCCGCAGCACGTCCAGCAATAAGTCGAAAGGCATCCGAGAGTAGTCCAAGAGCACATACAAAGGTCAAAAGTAGAGCTAAGATTGAGATCAATCCAAAGAGAGTTCTCCACCAGCCTCCTCCAGCTCCTCCTTCTTTTTCTCCAGCTCCTCCTCCTCCTCCAGCTCCTCCCACTTCACCTAATCCACAACCTTTATTTTTAAAAAGAGATTTGTTGAATAGTTTACCTGGGATTATATTTAGAGTTGTGGGCCGGGGGTCGAGCAGTCGACTTGTCTCCCCCAAGGGGTGCCCTACCTCGTCCAGAGGCAGGGGGAGGTCACTCCCCCCTCGGAGATCCCTCTTGCCTCCCATTAGCTCCTCCCACTTCTCATCCTCGTCTTAATTAATTCGGAACAAAATGATCTATCACAAGACAATTTGGATTGCATCACAAAATAGCTTGTAAAGGTGGTCTAAAATACGATTGAATGAGTAAAAAAAGTGTCCAGACTGGCCGAAATTGGCGCGTGACTCTCCGTCAGATTCCCGGAGAATTCCGGGTAAATTCGGGGATTATAAGGATCGATTCGGGGCCCGGCTCCGGGACCTGGAGAAGTTCTTTGGGGGGAATTGAGGTCGCGCTGAGGAGGTTTCCCCCACCATTCAATATAAAACAGTATACGGACGGTGTAAATTCTTACCGGATCCCACAGACTACCTCATTGTCATTCATAGCTCGGACTCTGAGGAATAAACTTGAATAAACTGAATAAACTTTGCGGGTAATCTCGGATCTCCCTCAAACTCTTAATGTCCTTACCCTTAGGGGCTTTTCCTACGCCCGCACTGGCTACCTACCTACTATCACTTCTTAAATATATCGAGTAAATATATTCTGGGCCAACTTTTTCCAACTTTCTCCGGGGCACATATTGGTCAGACAAATTGCAATCTTTGAGCAATCAGTCTCCTTCGCCTCTTCGAGTCCACCCACCCCCAATCTAATCCCCCTCAATCAAATCCCACTTCTCATCCCCACTCTTCACTCTATTCCTCTATATATCTAACTATTATTCCACCCTAGTCTTTACAATAAAATATACCTAGAACTCCTTATATTCCTTTCTCTTTGATCATCTCATCTAATTCTAACCACCCTTTGTTCTACCCTCCTCCTCCTCCTCCGCCTCATCCTCAGAGACTATGACTCTTTCACTTCTTTAATTCTATTTCTCACACTTTTTCCTCTTCCTTCCCTCACTCCTCCCCTACTCCTCCCCCTCCGAGAGAAATTGAACTTTGCATGAAAATGGATTAATCATCTTCTCCTCCTCCGCCTCCTCCTTGAGACATATCTTCTCCCTTATCCTAAAGTCTTTAAAATGTCTCAAAATGCGTAGAAATTGTATTAGATTGAATTGAATTGATTGGTATTCTAGTCAAACTAAGGGAGAGTCTTGAATTGTCTATGCAAAGGAGTTTGGGGGAGAAAAGCCATAAATTACAACTTATCCGACCTAGCATATTTGAATTAATATTCGGCAGCTCCTCCTCAGAGGAATGCTCTCAAACTCATTAGGTTCCACCACCACCATCATCATCTAATGTCCATTGTCTTTTGGGGGGTAGTGGAGCGGAAGGGGGGAGATAAGAGGGGGTAGCTTCATAATTAATAAATAAGTCGAGGGAGGGATTTCAAGATGACTTTAAGGTTTTATGGGTGGAAATAGGAGGCGGAGGAGGCGAAGGAGGTTGAATTTGAATTAAAATAATAAAACCCGGGGATGGAAACTTTGCGGGTAAGGATTAAAATAAGGGTTTCTAATCCTTCCCGGGTAGAAAGACCTCAATTTTTATTCGGGGGGAATAAAAGTGAGTTTGGGCATATTGGGGGTGGCGGGAAGGCTGTTTTGCATACGAAGCGGGCGGGAGAGTTAGGCTGGGAACGGGGAAAGCTGGCCCCAACAATAAATTATATTCTTCCAAGAGTTCTTTCTTCCGAGTTTTGGGAGGGAGCCGAAAAAGAACATAAAGAAGCCAAGTTTTTTTCCTATGGTAGGTTTAAAAAGGAGAGGGTTTGCATAAGTCATATGAATATTTTTAGAGAGAATTTGCATGGGATGCGGGAAGGTTTTTTAGCGGTGGCCGGGCAGAGTGAGTTATGGGGGGCGATTAGGGGAGAGAGAGGTTTTTTCCGCGTAAATATGGCTCGGCCGACGGTCATTTGCATAAATATGTCTTTTCCGCATCCATCAGTCTCTCTGAGTCTCCAATTGGGGCGGCCCATAAACTTGAAGTCTTCGACAACGGCCCCTGTTTTTGGCCGCAAATAATTCAAGGGTTCATCCCTGGAGCCCAATGGGCCCGTAGGCCCAGGTCTTGGGTCCGTGGGGCCAGATATTCGAGGAGGACATGAAATTTTATATTTATTTTGGCCGGAGAAGTGAATTCTAGCCCCAATAAAGTCGTATTCTCATAAAGTTTTACGAGGATCATCCCCGATCCGGGAGTTATAAAGCACTCTGCTCGTAATCACTCAACCCTTTCCTCAATTTATATATTTTATATGTTGTAAAAGGTCTACATTGGTGTATATAGGATGATGGAGGACTTGCCAAAGCCCCGTTGACAGAGCATTACCGAATATGCCCGGGAACCGGGAGCCCGGAAGAGATGGCTGGCCCCCCACCCCCATCAATCTCCCCCCGTTGGGGGAATTAGTCTCGAGATGGCAAAATGAATTCCATTTACACACACGGACATACAGACAGACACACAGGCTACAATCCAATCCGATCCCTGACATTTTGATGGATTCCCTCGGAGTGAGAAAAAGACAATCCTCTCGCATGTTAAAGGTTAATTGGACAGATCTATCCCATACTCCCAAACCATTTACACAAACCAATTTAGTGAATTTTGTACACAATCTTGAGCAAACTGGGATCGGGAGATCCTAGGACCCGAAAATCGGATTGGGATAATATTAATCCCAAGATTTAGCAAATTTTGTATACGGAAAATTTGGGATCTGAAACGTGTTAGGGATTGAAATTTCTGGTGAAATCCCAGTCATTCTTATCCCAATTAAATCCTCATCCCAACCGGGATCCCACGGATTTCGGGCTGTGGATCCGATGTCCAGTTGAGATGAGGATGGGGTGATGGGATCCAGGGTGTGGGATTAGGGTTGGGTTGATAGGGGGTCGGATGGGAATGGGATCCGGGTGTTCCATCCCCAATCCCAAGTCTAATTCAATCCCAATCCGAGTTTCCCTCCGAGTTTCCCTCCGAGTTGGGATCGGATCCGGGGAAAAGGGGTTCCAGATCCCAGCCCTATCCCTATACTTGGTTCGAATTCTATTAGTCTCGCCACGAATGGTGTAAACATTATGATTTCAATTCAACTCTCCCATATCCCAATTTGATTGGCATCCACTGGAGCCACTGGATCTCGGGATCCACGGTCTCTCTCAAACTTTGCGAGATAAGGGGGAGTGGATGTCAGGTCTAGGTCCATAAATAACTCGAATCCGAGAAATCAGATGGTAGTCTCTGGTCGCGTGAAATCTGTTTAGAAATATCTGGGGGAAACAAAGGACGGGGAAGTATGTAAGTGAAGGAATCTTTTGTGCTATCATTTGGAAGTAATTGTAGATTTTGAGGAAATCAAAGAAGGGTCCATTAGCTTAAATTCATGGGATTCCTTCGAGAAACTCTACCCAGATAAGGTTTAAATAGTACAATGAAGATATGCAAATGAGAGGATTTCTGGAGAACAAAGGAATCTTAGGTATGCCTTTTATTATTAGGATAATACTTATTAGTATTACAAGTTATGATACAATTCAGAGTCGAGAATATTGCTACTAATACAGAGTATTACGGAGAAGTACATGATTACATATCACATGATGGCTAGAATTTAAATACACCTATTTAATACTGAACAATTCACGACAATTAAACATTGTTATCTTCAGATACTCCTCCCACTGCTCCGCCTACTCCTTTCCGGAATCCCGCCGCTTCTTCTTCACGGTCTATATGTGCGGTCATATGTCTGGAAAAAGAATTTAAAAAACCCATATTAAAATCATAATATTACATATTATTTAGGGCTGGGATCTGCAAGTTTTATAATCCCACAAATTCGATCCCAACTCGGATTGAACGGTGATCCGGGGTTTGGATTTGGATGGAAGGCTAGATGACATTCCCATCCGATCCCGCTCAACGAATCCCTAATCCGAATCCGAAGTAACATCCGATTCCGCTCCAAAGCCCCAAATCCGTGGGATCCAGGTTGGGATGAAATGTGTGGGATTTCCCAGATTTAAACACATCCCGTTTCAGATCCCAAATTTTTCCGGATCCCCATTGGAATTGTAATATATTGCATTTTTGGAAAAGAATTTCGGATCCGGCCCCATTCAATCCGATCTTCGGATTGATTTTATTTTTAAATGGGGCTAAAATCCCAATTCAAAGTTTCCCAATCTGATCTAATTTCAGATTGAACTTGATATTGTTCGGATTGCAGGATTCTTTAATCCGCTCCCAATCAACGGATCCCTAATTCGAGACACTGGATCCCATCACCCCAACCTCATCCAAACTGGAAATCGGATGGCAGCGGCCAGAGCCCAAAATCCCTGGGATCCAGGTTGGGATGAGGATCCGGGTCAAATAAGAATGACTGGGATTTTTCCAGATTCAAACCCATCACATTTCAATACCAAATACGTTTCAGATCCGGGATTTTTCCGGATCCAAATTCGGATCCGTTGGGATTAGAAATTCCTGATCCCAGCCCTAATAATCTGGGTTTTTTTTTGTGTAAAGTTCCTTAATTATCCGTACCTAGTAAGGTGATGTCTTTCCCTAAACGTTTCTCCACAAACCGGGCATTTGAGCTTCTCTTCCCGCTTCTTTTTCATCGGATCCGAATCCCGTTTATGTTGGGATCTCATGTGATACACAAGGTCAGAGGTCATCCGGAATCCAATATTGCATTTTGCGCAGACATTCTGCGCTGGTAGGGTGAGGGATGTCAGGGATGGTGGGAGGAGTGACCCTGGAGGAACCGGAGGACCCCCTGGAGGACCCCCTTGGGTACCCGGAGGTGGGGGAGGAGTCGGGAACGGTGGGCGGGGTAGCCCGAGACCTTGAAACGGATTGTACATGCCAAGATAGCTCTCCGGAAATCCCAAGGATCCACCTTTTGCTTTCGGATGGTAAATAATCTGATGATCCGAGGAGGTGGAGCTCTTTCCGGGAGTCCAGGAGGAGGGGGAGGAGCTCGGATAGGTTCCAGAGTAGGAGGAGTTTGCGGGGGGAGTAAGACTTTGAAGATTCTCTTTTAGCTTGACGGATTCGCTTTGATTGAGATCCATAATCCGCCGGATTGTGGTGGATTCGAGGCGGGAAAGTTGGAAATCCTCCGAAATTGTGTCAAAACGAGGTCCTGCTGACATTTAAAAATAATTAGATGCTTAAACAGGATAAAATAGAATGAAACAAGATTAAATACCTCTTAAATTGAGCGGTAAGAAGCTTGTTTCGTCCTCAGGAGAGTCTTCGTGCTTGACTTCGTGCTCTCGACTAACTTCGTCCTCTTCCTCAGTTTGTCCTGTGAGGAATGCTACGTCAAATGTCCTCTTTTTCCGCTTAGAACCCATACTGGCTGACATGAGATGAGACTCCAAGCAAAGTCCCATTGAATTCCGGCGAAAAAACGTCAAAAAACCGATAAAAACTCACTCGAAGCCGTCGGATTTGTTCACTTTTGCTCGCAATTGCTTAAAAAGAGTAAAAGGAGTCGGTTTTATACATTTTATTCACTTTTCCATATTTAGAGGGGATCTAGGGACGGGTATTGTTCAAAGGTTGAGCAGATGGTCAAATGTGCACCTTCCAAATGTGTTTATTCAGATAGGGAACGAACGAACGAGCGTTAGTGCGAGAGAGTAAGAGCGGTGCGAGAGATGTGCCGGAGATGGTAGGGTGCGGAGGACTGGGCCGGGAGAGTTAGATTCACCCGCTTTTCCCCCGATACCCGGCTCAGACTCGTATACTCTCCCTCATACTCTCCCTCATACACCCGACCCAACTTAAGGGCCCCAGCACCGTGAATGAACAAGTGTCCCCCATTCCATATATTTGCATGGACTAGCAGTTACTCAGGGCTAGAAATACACAAAAAACCTCGAACTGCATTTAATTTTTACCCGGGTATACTCTGGTAGGGCTACATGCATGCACTTGACCATATGCACGCTGTTTTCGCCTCCTCCTGCTCCTCCTCCGCCTCCTCCTCCTGCCCTTCCACCACCGAGAGGAGCTTAGGAAGAGGAGGAGGAGGAGGAGGATGTCACGGGAGGGGTTGGGGATGAGTTTAATCTGGATTTATGGTTTGGCGAAACGAAGCAGTTTGCTCCGGTCTCCTCAAAAATCATTCTGACGGATCCCTCGAGCGTTAGGAGATATAGATATTGTATGGTGTGAGGTTGCAAGTCAGCAGCTCGGGTAAAAGAGTCTAAAATGGATAGATGTACCCCTAAAGCTACTTCATTTCTTATGCAAAATTTTAAATAACCAACCTCTGACTTTCTCCCTCGCTTCTAGCCGTATTTCTTCACAAAGTTGAAATTGGTAGCCGTAAATAAACTGCTGCTTATATCTATCTAGTATATTGTGAAGAAAACACTTTGGTGGAGGCGCCGCAGGCTCAGATTTGCATTTTAATACACATTTTACCCGAATTTGTACACAGATTCTCATCCCAGCCCCTCAAGAGAACCACAATCTACACTCTTTAGGCGGAGGAGGCGAAGGAGGAGGAGCGGGATTTATTGTGGGTAATTCGGAGATTATTCTCTGGGGGCGATCAACCAGAATTAACTCTCCCCGGAGTGAAACTTGTATTAGATATGATTTGGAGGAGAATATACCTACCTAGTACAATACTTATAGATACGAGTGGATTGAATTTGAGCATTTTTAGCCCGCGCGGCTGAATTTAAGGGAAACAGGGGGATTCGTTCTCGGTATGTCCGTCCGTCCGTCCCTCTGGCCGTCTACCCGAATAAACCCTCAAACCCCCTTGACCCCTCCACCTCAAACTGTGCCCCCCATGACTCCCCCCGGCGGTCAAGTGAACAAGATGGCGAGGTCAAAGGTCAAAAAGAAGGCGGGGGATCAAGAAATATTTGAATTTCCCCGCCGGAATGCCGTTCTGGATGGGGCGGGGAATTCAAAATGACGGGGATTCGAGATTTGGCGGGCGGGAAATTCAAATTAATTTGAAAAAATTTAAAAAATGGCGCTAAATTTAAATTTCTGCGGGAAATTTGAATTAAAAATTTATTTAAATTCTAATTTTTGTCAGGATTTTTAATTTGCATTTCGAAATGGCGGAATTTAGGCTAGGTTTGGTAAATTCGAATTTTTGCGTTAAAAACTCGTCTAAATCTTCAAAAATGCTTCTAAAATGAACGGGCTTTTTACACCCTGAACCTGTTTTATTATATTATATTATATTGCTCGTCTGCCTATGTTAGGGTGGGTAAAAGTAATGATAGCTGAACAGTGAAAGTAAGTTCTCCATTTAGTAGATTGAAATGTATTTGGATGAGTTATGCGAGCGAGGGCATATGGATATGGAGGAATACATGGACTAAAGGCAGCAGAAAGAAATAGTAAGAGTTTGCCAAGTCAGCATATGTGCACTTTTACTTTTATATATATATTTGACTTACATACAATACTTATAAATATATTTTACTAATACCATCCGAATGGGATGTATAATGTATATACTTTATTATTATATCATCCTACAAATGAGAGTAATTGCATTAGAATTTAATTAACTAACAGTTAACAGAGTCTTAGGACAAGAGTTACATCACAAAAAAAGTCACAATTCATATAGTACATATATGTATGTATGTAGTTAATAGACCTTAAGAGTATATCTGACTATAGTAGTACAATTCATAAGATAGATATATGTATCATAGTACAATTCATAAGAGTACCTATACTAGATATATATAGTAGTATTGTATAACTAGAATTCGATGTGTGCACCTCGAAATTAAAAGAATTTGCAATTTGGGATCGGATCACATTGGATCCGAGGTTGGGATCGGATTGGGCAAACTCAAATGCCCAATCCAAAGATCCCAAGACCCATCCGAATTGGGATCCGGAAGAATTGGGATTTAAGATCTGAAACGAATTTTGGATTGAAATGGGATGGGTTTGAAATAACTGGGATCGGATTTGTCTCGGTTCCCACTGAAATCCCAGTGAAATCCTAATTGGAGGGAAATTCTAATGCAAAATCCAATGAGATCCGTTCCTCATATTTCGAAAATCTGATCCCAATTCGGATTGGGATTGAATTAGACTTGGGATTGGGATCCAGAGCACCCGGATCCCATTCCCATCCGATCCCCCATCAACCCATCCCTAATCCCAGACCCTGGATCCCATCCCCCCATCCTCATCCCAACTGGAACTCGGATCGCAGCGTCCAGTGTCCGAAATCCGTGGGATCCAGGGTGGGATGAGGATCCGGGTGGGATAAGAATGACTGGGATTTCCCCAGAATTTTCAAACCCATTTATCTCCAAAATCCATGAATCGTAATCCGATCCAAGATCCAGAGCCCGAAATCCGTGTGATCTTGGATTCTTGGGATTGGGCTCGATTGCCCAATCCGTTCCGATCCTCGGATCCAATCTGATCCGATCCCTAATTGCAATTTCCAATGCTAAAACAATGTATTTTTTAATTAATTTTACAAAGTAATTGCGTTAAATTCGTACAATTGATTTAAAAACGTTTTTAAAGCGCGTGACTATTCGAGAGAACGTTCTGTGGGCGTGGTTGGTGACTCCTCCTCCTCCAGGATCGACATATTCTCTTCCCAGTACTTCCTCTCCATCTGAAGATCATGGAGGATCTGTTGGGATTTAAAATTGGGATCAAAAACGTTTATTTTTGAATTTGAAACGTACCTCTTTGTTTAGTATGATAATAATCCGTCCTTCGACGCGTGGGGATAGTTTGCACGTGAGTTTTTCAATGTCTTCGATCACGTTTGCGGATTGTTTGGTGAGGGATGGACGGGGGGATAGGGATGTGCCACGTTCGAGTGGGGACGGGGATTGTTCGTGGACGGACAAGGTGGACATGGATCGGATGAGGGAGTGGCGGCGGGAGAGGGTGATCAGGGACTGGTGGTGACGAGAGTACTTCTTACCGGAGTTCACCTGCGGATTCCACAAAATTGGGATCAAAATTGGGATCAGATCCATCCGAATGCCCACTGGGATTGTTTTGGCTTGGGTAATCCCAAAATTCTTATGTGAAATGGAAAAATTGGGAATTTGAGGATCGGATCGGTTTCAATTCCACGGATCGGTTCGAATGGGAAATCCCAATCCCAAGATTTATCCCACTTGGGATCCAGATCCATTTGGGATGGAACTGAATCAAGGAAATCCCAACCTTGATCCCACTCTATGGATTTGGAATCTGAATTGGGGATGAGAATCATCCCCTTTTAATCCCAATCCGACCATGGATCCCAGTTCAATCCGTGTTCAGATGAAGTATCCCACCCAATCCTCATCCCAACCTGGATCCCACGGATTTGGCCGCCCTGCCATCCGATCCACGTGGAATCGGATCCGAAATTAAATCCCATCCGAGGGTTGGGAGCCATTCGATTGAATGAATCCGGCCTTAATCCCAATACGAATCAAGTTCAATCCGATTTGGGATCAAAATTGGGATCAGATTCATCCGAATATCCAAAATTGCTCTGCCCAATTTGAAATTTTGACATTTTCTGGATCGGATGGATCTGAATGGAGCTGGGATTGTTTTGGGCTAATTTTAAAATTCTAATCCGCCTCAGATCCGTCAACCGGATTAAATCAGATAAGATTTTAAAGACGCAATCCGAAACTGGATCGGATGGGAGAATGGATCTCTTGGACTTGGGAAATCCCAGTCATTTATCCCACGGATTCCGGGCTCTGGCCGCTGAATCCGATGAGATTTGGGATCAGATTTAAACCGGATTGGGATAACAGATTGGATTGGACCGGGACAAAGGACTGGGAACTGTAATCCGCGGGATTTTATCCGAGGATCGGATTGGACAGGAAGTCCCAATCCGATCAATATTTGCAAACCAGGATTAGATTCAGAAATATTTGGGATTTTATTCCGGATTGGGATTGAAATGGGAAGGGTTTAAATCTAGAAAAATCCCACTCCATTCGATCCGATCCCACGGATTTGGTGGAGCTACGATCCGATCTAACTTGGGATCAGATTGAAATTGATCCAATCCGAAGGATCCAGCCGAATCCAATCATCCTAATCCGAACATGGATCCCAGTTCAATCCAAATGGGGGAAATAAGTTAATTCCAATCCTAATCCGAACGAACGGATGGCCAGTTGGAATCCGAATTGGGATCGGATTGGGATTTGGGATGAGGATCTTACCAATGAAATGGATCTGAAATGGTTTTGGACAGCAATGGACAGATCCAGGCATTCCCCTTCGTCAAATAGGATCTCACAGTTGGCCAGAGTAGTGTATCCATCGTGCCCAGTCGCTATATACTGGGATCAGATAAAATTGGGATTAAAAGTGGGATTATTCTTAAAAAATGCCCAATCCGAACCTTTTTCGTGGCAAGTCTATAGGTATTGTGTAGGTGGATATACTCATCCCCAATCTTTACGTATTTCGGATCAATCCGGGATCCAGGGGGTTTAGACGGATCTAAATTGGGCACAAATTACGGATTTAGAAATCCCAATCCCAATGGACTTATCCCAATGGACTTACCAAATGCAAATCGGATCCCGGATACTTGGGGAAATCGTCCTTCCAGCTTGGGATATTGGGATACTCCATTCTCCAGGGCTTCGATTATCTGAGATCCTTAAAAGTGGGATTAGACGGATTATTAGACGGATTTGGACGGATTTAGACGGATTAGATCCCAACCTGTGACTTTTAGTACGACCAGGGAGTCCATCATGGGCAGAATTAGGAGCAGATCACGCATTGTAAATGGTCCCTTGGAATGGGTCCCTGAAAAAAAAAACGTTTTAGAATTGGGATTAAAATTGGGATTAAAAGTGGGATTTGCAAATCTGGGGATCAGATTGGGAAATCCAAATCCCAATCTTAGGATACTACACATCCCACTTGAGATCCGGTCCAATTAGGGATCTGAAACGGGCTTAGGATGAAAAATCCCACACATTTATCCAATCTGATCCGCATCCCAACCTGGATCCCACGGATTTGGAGCTCCATTCGATCCATTTGGGATCAGATTCAAATCCATGGCCGAATTTCGAATCCAATCCAAACGGGTTCCAGTCGAATCCGATGAGGTCATACCATATCCCAATCCGAAATTACGGATTTCGGACGGATTGGGTCAGATTGGATGGATCATCCCGATCCCAAGATCCGACTCATCCGACTTGGGATTCGGAAAAAATTGGGATCTGCAACTGGGATTGGGATTGAAATGGGATGGGTTTGAAATATCTGGGGAAATCCCAGTCATTCAAATCCCAAACCGATCCTCATCCCAAACTGGATCCCAGGGATTTCGGGCCATCCGATGTCCAGTTGGGATCGGATTGGGAATGGGATCCGGGGTCTGGGATTAGGGATGGGTTGATGTGGGATCGGATGGGAATGGGATCCGGGTGCTCTGGATCCCAATCCCGCCATACTAATTCAATCCCAATTCGAGTTGGGATCGGATTTGGGTGGGATTTGGGTTCCAGATCCCAATTTTTCGTAACTTACGGTCAGATCGTATAGTTCCAGAGTTGAGTATTGAAATATCGCAATTTGTACAGGCGAGCATAATATCCGTGAGGAAATTCCCTAAAAAACCACAAATTGGGATCAAAAAATGCCCAAAATCCGTGCCCAATGCCCAATCCTTACCCAGATTCGTCTCGGATGTCCTCACCACAGAGAATCTTCCCTCCAGATCCACCTGGAACTCTCCCAGGACGTCATCTAGCTTTGTTTTCATCATTTCTAGGTGGGATAAATCGTCAGATTGCCCAAAAAATCCCAATTTGATCCCCAGATTGATCCCAAAATCCTTACCTTTGTATTTTTTCAGATCCTCCTTAAGTTGTGCATCCTCCGGGTAATCCGATGTGATTGAAATCCGATCCACCTTGAATTTGGGCACCCCAATCTGATCCCAATCCACGGAAATTACACTAAAATCCCGAAAATCAGATCCACTCTTCACGATTGGGATCCCATTCACAATCTGGACGGCATACACATGATCATGTCCACCTGGAATTCAACAATTAAATTAATCCCAACAATGCCCAATGCCCAATCCATGCCCAAGAATCCCAAATCCCAACAATTACTTACCCAAGATGAGGTCAATCCCTTTGGACTTGTCCGCAAGACGGATATCATTGGGAAATCTCATATGCGTCAATGCTATTATCAGATCGCAACCCTAGATAATGTTAAATAAAGTAAAATACGTTTTATAACGCATTTTAAACGTTTTTAAAACGTTTTTTTTTTTAATAAGAATACCTGTTTCCTCAGATCGTGGGCGAGTTCCGTGCCCACCTCGGCATAATCCCTGTACGTGACACAATCCGGGTCAATCGTGGACAGAGTTTCGAGCCATTCCCATTCGACTAGTCCCATCTAAATACGTATTAATTAAATAGTTAGGTTTAGTTAGGTTTAAATAGAGTTAGGTTAAAAAACGTTACCAATCCGATCTTTTTCCCGCCTTTTTCGATGACCCACGTGACCTTTCCGTCCCCCAGGGGGGCCCCTGACTCGTTGTCAGTCACGTTTGACATTAGCCACGGGAAATCCATTTTGGACACGTGTTCCGCGAGCGTTTCAATCCCGAAATCTGTGGAATTGGGCATTAAATTGGGCACGAAATTGGGATTTTGGGATAAAAAGGATACCAAAATCATGATTTCCAAACACGGCAATATCACATCGGATTGAGGAGAGGACTGGGATCAAATGCTCTCCATTTGTAAATGTACTCACTGAAATATTAAGAAAAATATTAGATCCCAATCAATCTGGGGATCGGATTGAATCCCAAAAATTGGGATTTGCTAAAAATTGGGAAAAGAATGCCAGTGTGGGACAATTTGTGGGCATTTGGACCGCTAAAATCGTGAAAAAACGAACAAATTCTGGATTTTATTGCAAGAATTTGCCCATTTTTTGGATCGGATGGATCCGATCCATCCCAATGGGAGCCGGATCTCCCATCCGATCCATCCCAACGGATCCCTAATTCAATTGGAGACCCTGTAATCCCATGACCAATCCGATCCCAACTGGAGCCCGAAATCCTTGGGATTGAACCCGAAAACTCTAGGCTCAATCCGAATTGGGATCGGATTTGGGCTTAAATTCGTGGGATTTGCAAGCCAGGTATTTCATCTTACTGGATACGATTAAATACGTTTTAAATACGTTTTAAATACGTTTTAAATACGTTTACTTACGCAGGGATGGAGCAAAACAATCCCCCGAAAAGACCACCAATGGATTTAGGTCCGAAAAACGTTTGACGGCCGTACAAAATCTAAAAATTCATTAAAAATTTCAAAAAATACGTTTTTTAGACGTTTTTAAAACGTTTTTAATTAATTCAACCTTGTAGCACCACCAATAGGCTCTTTAGACTGCTCATCAATCTCGTAGACATCGTTAAAATGCACTATTGTCAGCTGACAATACAAAAAACAATGATTTTAGACCAAAAACAATGATTTTTATACGAAAAAATACGATTTAAACTCACCAGTCCATTATTTCCATTCTTATTGTTGCTATTATCCATTGTTGTGCCTTAAATGACCTTAATTGTTGCGATTTGAACCTGAAAACAATAAAAAACAATACTTTTTGA
>JAAZTK010000137.1:0-28275 GCA_036507255.1 Megalothorax incertus | reverse complement strand
AGGAAATTCTCCACTCATCTCACTCTCGTTAATAGACGAATGAATGGCAGCAATAGGATTAAGTAATGCAATTAAGGCAAAGCCTCAATTAGCATACTACTACCTCTCTAATATCGTACCTACACAGGTAGATGAGGAAATCACATTTATTAATAGAATAATTCTACCAAATGAGCAAATCCCTTCTGATAAACCGCCTGGGGGTCGAAATTACAAATAAAATTCGCAATACGGATCTAGGTCCTAGGAGGAATTAATTTCTAATAAATTATAATGGATACCCCATAAAATAACAATGCATATTGTACGTACATTAGAATATAGAGCTTATTAAATCTCCCCCAATATATTCTTTATGGGGATTTACTTGGTATTTCAAAGGAATATAGAATGGGGGTTGGGTGATACTTTTAGGTATAATTATAGCACAGTAGGATTGACCACATTGCACTGCACAGGAAGCTGTAAAAATTGGGGGAGGCTGAAAAGAAACTTATATTTGAAACAAAGGCTGACTTTAATGGCTAAACCACACATATTTTTAATCTCAAGATGTGAATTTGTATATTTCTTTAATAGACTTTGTATATGATCGGTAGTAGGTACCGAGTTATATACAATGCAATCTCGTATCCTTTTACACTGAACACGACTTGAATAGAGTGCACACAAGCCCTTAGGATATCCTCTGCCTTGAGAAAGAGAGGCAAAAGAGAGCCGAAGAGGAGAGTAACTTGTTCACATAAGGGTATATATCCTCTTGGACCTGTAGCTTCTTCAACACCTTCCAAACTGCACCCTCCTATATAACATTAGTTGATCAGATTGCATTGAAGATTCTCCTCGAAATCCTTCAAAGTCATACATTCCTCGCGTACTCTCATCATAATCAGTTGGTCCGTGATTCTCATCTAATCAGTATCTGCAAGTGCAGTCTCACTGTGTAACTTTGAGACGAGACGCAAAGTCGATTGTCTCGATTTAGCTATTTGTGATATCCGCAATAAGAAATTCAAGGATATCGGGAAGAATTTTTATTTTATTATCTTACACCTGCACTTACGTTCTTTTATTCAATATGGCAAACTTTTAGTTTGGTACGCTTGATTAATTGGCTTCTGAGGAGTACCCAATCAAGTTGCATCAAGTGCTCATTCGAATGGTAAGCAACTAGCATTGACCTACTTGCAGGCAAGTTTTGACTTTTGAATTCATTAAATAAAATTTCGAATGTGAAAAAATATTGTAAAATTTGGGGGCAATTTCACCGAGTTTTTATCCAAAGTTTAAAAGTTCAGCTTAAAATGCGAATTTTGAGCATATCTCGAGTTCACATTCCCCAAAACTTTAGTCCTATTTAAAGAATTCTTTCAAACATATTTCTAGTATCATTTTGAGACATTTTTGACATTTTTTTTAAAATGTCAATCCACGAGTAGAATCTAATTTTTAATAATCTTACTACTTGATAGATCTTTAAATTATTGTATATTGATTTTTCAGATTCTTTCCAAATTACTGATTGTGGAATCCTTTTGAACAACAGTTATTTCGAGGAAGTTGAAGCTCTTCTGAAGCTTACGAAAGCGAGACGAATAGGAGCTTGAAATAAGTCCAATTAATCCATTAAGAGTCAGCGCATTTTACATCAAAACAAACGGAACCTTACATACGCTAAGAAGTCAGAACAGTCTTCACAGGAAATCTTGGCCAAGCCTCGACAATTTCTGACAATTAATCTGCCCCATCTAATCGGCTCGGGCGCGGAAACTAACCGCGATTTAATTTTAATATCTACTAGGATAATTGGATGGAAACGACTTAGAACGAGAGCCTCCTCTCAAGTTCTCATAAAAATGTTGTAGGATTACAATGCAGTTAAGCGGAGTGAAGAAAGTAGATTTCCGGCATGTGAGAAGAATACACATATAATACTCGTATGACATACAAATCCTTATCAGACGGAATGAAACATTGACATCCGCTCCAACTCTGCATTCCCTTTAGATTAGAATCCCAAAATGCCCAAAATGGCTCTGATATTCCCTACATTCCGCCGATACATCAATTTATATAATCTCTTCCTTCTCCTCCTTTGCTTGGCCATCTTCTATTTTGTGAGCAATCAAATCCTCAGCAGCCAAGATCAAACTTCCAACCCTTATCAAAAGCGCCTATGGATGCTGACCTTTTCCAACAACAATGCAAATAATAAATCTTTCTCCGAATCCAGCTCAAAAAGCCCCATCAACATTTTTAATGGGAATTACAGCTCTGAATATTTTACTGCTCCAGCTTCTTCTTCAATTAACTTTAATAGCAATATCCTAATTAGTAGAAATACTAATCAATCCATCTTGCCCTTGGACTCCCCCGCTGCTCAGAATCAGATTGATTGGTTTAAAATATTCCAGGTAATTCGTACTCTTCTAATTTAATTTAATTATGCAAATTAGAGAAATGCATCTAGGCTAATTACCTCATTCTAATTTTGAAGGATACTGCAAAGAAAGTTATAAATATATTCTCACCAAATTACTTGGGAGAGTTTCGCAAATGGTCAGTGGAAAAGGAGAGGGATTCTATAGCCCAAGAGATGCTTGGATATCAGCTAAAGAATCTGTATGTACCTACTTTAATTAATTGCCTCCTAATTAGAATAAAAATTGAAACTAATTGCTCAAATTATATACGGAAAGGTCTATAAATGATCTGGTAATGGAGAAAGGGGGGAAACCTATAAGGAATGTGATATTTACAACCTGGAGATCAGGATCGACTTTTTTGGGTAAGGAATTTGCGTTAAAATGTACATATATTTTCGATCTAATAAATTTGGAAATGCTAATTTTTATAGGTGATGTTTTACTTAATCACCCCGCAACCTTTTACCATTACGAACCATTGCTGAGCTTTGACATTGTCCAGGTTTGATTGCATTATTTTATGAAAGCCATCGAGGATGTCTCATATTGATCCTTAATTCTATTAGGCAAGGACAGGTCATTTAGCACAGGAAGGAGTAAGAATTTTGAAGGATCTCCTATATTGCAGATACTCAAATTTAAGTATGTTATAAATA
Source organism: Megalothorax incertus (assembly GCA_036507255.1). Classification (NCBI taxonomy): domain Eukaryota; kingdom Metazoa; phylum Arthropoda; class Collembola; order Neelipleona; family Neelidae; genus Megalothorax; species Megalothorax incertus. Next base: position 25,193 of record JAAZTK010000137.1, on the reverse strand, counting down.
GGTAGTTATTCAGACTGGCTAATTGATTTAACGTTGACCTTGTACTGATACTTACAGCGAATTACTTAAAGTATGGAGAGGATAACCATTGGGTATTCAATCATAATAGTAGAGTATGGCAATTCTGCGAGAAGAATCATGAAGGTAAAGAATAATCTTAAAGCCCCATTTAGGATAATTTAAAATGAAATTATATGGCTATTAACTTTTTAGTATGCTGGGATCCTGCCTTCCAATCCAAAATGTGTCAAATATTTCCATTTCAATCTCTCAAGACAGTTAGGATGCGTTTACGTCTTGCCAAAGAGCTTTTGAATGATCCAAAGTAAGCACATCAAGAATTACCTCAATTAACTGGCTATGTAATGCTCACATTTTGTATAGGCTGGACATAAGACTTCTTCTCTTGGTGCGAGATCCAAGGGGGACAATGCAGAGCCGACAGCATCGGTAGATAAAATTGGATGGATCTTTGAAGATTTTAAAATTATATTTCTTCCAGGGATTGGTGCCCAAATAATCCAGATTGCGATGACCCGGTAAAAAGCTTGAATACTTTTAAGCATATCATTGATACAATTCAATCCCTAATATAAGTTTTTATTGTATTAGGTTCGTCTCTGCTCAGATTTAGTACAAGATTATTACGACGCTAAAGAGTTCCGGAAGAGATATAAGGGTCGTTTCATGTAAGCATTTTTCAAACTCTCGTTTTAGGAATTTTACTAATCTTTTCCAAATAAGGGCCCTGAGATATGAAGACATTTCTTTGAATCCTTACTCGGCCATAAAGAAACTATTCAAATTCTTCCGTCTCCAATTCCATCCAAGAGTGGAAAACTTTTTAGAGACGCACACTGTCACAAATATTGGAGGTATAGGCTGTATAGCATTCAATTAAATTCAACTAAAAATATTAATCATAAATTATAATATTCGCATCTGCAGGAGTTTCATCCACTTTCCGAGATTCTAAAACTGCTCCATTCCATTGGATGAAAGACTTTACAGACTTTGAAGCAATCGACCGAATTCAGAGGAGTTGTGGGAAAGCAATGTCTCTTTGGGGTTATGAACAGGCTCAAAATAAAGCTCACTTGACTTCTCTAGACCCAGGTATTTGAATATCATATTTGCATATTAGAATCAAATGAACTTTTATATATTGATTTCTAAATTAACTAAAGTTCTCCCTCCTCCTTGGCCTGATATGAACATTCCACGAGATGTGGAGAAGCATTCGATGAATTATACCATATCTGTATCATCCTAAACTATATTTATACTATTTTAAATATTTTAGAAATTCCTGATTCCAACTACAATACTAGCTCATAACAATTCATACGTAACGCTGTTTAAGCCAATTTTTATGCAAATGTACCTTATTAAATTTAAATCACTTGCTATACAACTTTGATTTCGAACAATTGAATAAAATATCATTTATTATATCCTATAGCTCTTGATGTAACCTAAAAAAATTTTTAAAGCAAATTGTAGGTAATCTTATATATCGCACATTGTATATATGGGGAAAAATAATATTACAGTTATATACAGACATTGACCTGACCTTACATAAATTTCAAATGTCAAATGCATAGAAAAGTAGTTGTATAAAAGGAAAGTGTAGATTGGGGGAGAAAGTCGGGAGAAAGTTCATTTCTCTGTAATTTGCAGTGCCCCGAAAATCCCTTGTATCATTTTTAATTGATCCTTTTCTTTCAACTCGCATTTGCTCGAGAATCTGTAATTATTAAATATCGCAATGTTAATTTATAAAACTTGAAAGCAATCAAAGGAAATAATAAAATTGCACTCACTTTTCCGAAATCTCTTGAACAGCCCAAGAAAGCGTCTTTGAAAACTCTTTTTTATCTGCAGCAAGAACTCTTGGATTGCTTGCTAGACTCGATGCACACTACAATAAAAAAATTATTCAAAATAAACTCGGTTTGATTGATATTTCCAAAAAAGATTTTAAAAAAAACTACCAAAAAAATCCCAAAAAGGGCTCTAATACTTTCCGGGTTGAGTTTGAAGGCTTGCGAGTAATAATTTAGAGCAAACTTGATATTCTCAATCCCTCCCATTGTGTACCGGATCTCTGCTAGCCGCTGATGAACAAAATAATTTATGGGGGTTCTGTAAAACGAGCTCTTCGACACAAAATACAGCTCGGGCAAAATCACCCTCGGACAAATACAAATCACAGAGCTCTGACCAGGCCTCTTGATCACTCATAAACCTGAAAACAGATAGTACAGATAAATTAAAATTAGAATACTCCAATATTTATTAAGCTCAATTATATACTTGTTCAAATATTCCGTGAGTTCTTTTATTGCTTCAGTGGTTCTTCTTTGTGATTTCAATATTGCTATTCTTCGCTTGTAAGCAGTTGAATTGGTCTCATCCTTCTTGATCATTGTGTCCACACCCTTCATGGCTTCATCATACCTCTCGAGAGCTTGAAGGCGTAGAACTTGGAGGGATCTATTTAAAAAACAAACATAATTGGATCAAATCAATCAATTAAATAAATATAAAACAATTACCTGACTCTGTCACTATTTGGAAACCTCTCTTTCAACTCTAATATGGCATCCTCTGCAATACTGTAATTGTGAATGTCAAGAGCTGCAATTGCAACCTGCTCCAATATCATCCATTCTAAAAATCACAAAATTATTTAAAACAAATACAATTTTAAAAGGTCATATTTTTATTTAATTACTTTCGTCGCCCAATTTCGATGTGTTTGAAGCGAGATGAGTTGCCCAAAGTTCGATAATTTCCTCCCCTTTCCTCTCATTCTCCTCTCGCCATTTCCTCAATTGATCACGGGCTTCTAAAATCAATTAAAAATCAATTAAATGTACAGAATTGTCCATGAATTTAAAAACACGTCAAATAACATTTTAAATAGGATTTTTTACCTGGCCACGATCGAATTGTTGACACCATTATATGGCCTTTAAGGAGCCGCTAATTAGGGGTAGTTAAAAACTTTTTCCTACAAAAATAGCCGCTCTTAATTAGACTTAATTAAGGTCAATTAAAAATCCTGACTGCTTGCTAGATCATTGAATTTGAGTCTAGCTCGCAATGTCATAGCATTTAGCTTATGGGATATGGTAGACATTCTGGGGCCACATGAATCAAAGGTGCGAGAACCTCCTCGACGCTTTTGTCATCCCCGCCAATTAATTGGCACCCCAAAATTAATTAGTGAATTTTAATCATGCTGGCCCAACATAAATATAATGATAGATTCGTAGCTAATTCAATTAATTGCCTCCAATGTACGGGAAGATCTCTTTATGATCGGTCAAGCTCCCTACGAATGGCAGATTCAAGGCTCCTCTACTCGAATAAATTGACAGGAATGGGGACCGGAAGTTGTGGGAATACTTGCTGTGGACGAGGGTCAAGGGAATGTGACCTCCTGACACTTGACATGTTTTGTAACAGAATGAATAGCTGTTTTGCATGTCGAAAGTGTCGATATTGGACAAATAAAAACCCATGTCCTCCTTATCCCCCGTTTTCAGCTTGTTCAGAGACTGGGTATAATTTGCAAAATCATATTTAATTTTTTAAAAAATTATAATTGAATTTTTAGAAATTGTTCCAATCAGCCAGGCTTCCAGATTGTGAGCAATAATGAATGCTGCACTCGAATTGGAGGCTTGGAATGTCCACCCTATCTTGGCCAGAGCAAAGGAGCTCGGTAAGATTAATAAATGATTGAGAAATGTAGGTATATTATGAGAATATTATTAATTTATTTTAATTAATAATTAGATATATGAGCTGGTCGCACCCTACAATTCCCCATGCATGTTCCCTCGTCCACATGTGTATAATAATCAAATTAAAGTATTTCCCTACAATTGCAATAAATATTTTTGATTGGTTTTGATTTCAAAATTCAATGATAATCAAATGAGATTGATCTCTTTATTTAAAACTGAAACTACTACAATAAAAATGTAACTTTTTTATTAAGCTTTTAAAATTATGGACTCCTCAACTCTCCATTTGTATCCATCTCGGGCTTATCTGGAGATCCCAAACTATCTCTTCGTCCTGCATCATTACTTTTCCTCGCAGCAATGCTAAACCTTGCAAGGGTGTCAATAACATCAACAATCTTAAGCTTTCGTCGTCGCTCAATGCAACACTCAACGAGGAGGACAAACACGGCAATGATAAATCCACCGCTCAGAATGTAAAAAGATCCTTGCATATCCTGAATCCTCACATTTTGCACACGTTTGGTTGTGGATCCTGTACTTCCAGCTACCATCGTACACCGATCTTTTGATGGCCAGAATTGGCGTTTGAAATCTTTTGATCATTCCATTCTCCAACATGCCTTTGATTTCATTGTTAAAGATGGGAAGATAGGGTGAATTCCGAGGTACAATCATTGCCATTTGTTCTTCAAACATTTCCTCAGCTCCCAATACATATTCGCATTCCTTTGTTCTAATCATTTCCTCTGATATTTTCATCATTAGAGTAATCTTCCAATCGATATAAGCATGGCTGCGATGGCTAAGAATAAATGATTGCAAATATCAATTTCCTATTATTATCGAAATTTACCGAATCATGTCCAGGACTGTATCATTAAACTTTTCGTGACGCTCACCTCCTTCGTACAAGTCTTGAAACTTTGTGTCATTCGATCTCTGCTCAGGAAAAGTCCGATATTTTATTTATATTCTAGTACAAATAAATTTGTGAATAATTAACCAATAAATGTCCTTCAATGTCACTTCCAGAACGAAAGCCCCATGTCCGAACTCCTCGCCTTCGAAGAATGTCTTCTAGTGAATTGACGCTTCCCTCTACTTTAGGATATGTGAGGAAAGCGACTAGAGAACCACAGTAGTTCGTAGCAAGAGCTATTACAAAAAGCCACCAAATTACAATCAATAATCTTCCGCTATTTGCTTTGGGTCGATAGACACCCCCTAAAAATTATAAGATAAAATTTTGTAAAAGCTTTCTCAAGATTTCTCACGATAAATCCAAACCTTGCTGAACTAGAGATCCAAATATAAACCAAAAGCAGTTTTTCATTTGGAAAAGTCCTCTTCCTGTCCTAAGGTTATGGAATGGGTAATATTCGGACTTTCCATGAATAAAGTATAGGGTAAATGCGACGGCTACAACAGAAATTGCTATTCCACCCCAAACCTGAAATATTAGGATTACTATTTGGAATCTTGGATTAACATTTCTTTTAAAGGCGCCCCTGACCTCAAGAAGGAACGGGTCGGCAAACATGAGAAATCGCATCAATTCTGTCCTCCTTCGGACAATAAAAGTGTAGGTTTCCCTCTCAAATGCCAACGTGTAGTTAATCACTTGAGATCTTTCGGGGGTCACCTAAATTTGAGGATATTACAATTAGGAATTAAATTTTTATTGGCAAAATTAACTGTGAAAGCTGCCGCAGCCATAATGACTTCATTATCAATGACCATTCCGATTGCGCCTAAGAAGAATAGGATTAGAAATTGAATAGGATTAGAAGGAAAGATTGCATTTTACCATCCCAAGTCCCTTGTCCTCCAAGTTTACCCCAATAAGTTCCTCCTCTCGGTTCAATCACTTTGTAAGTAAAGTTTAACTTATCTGCCATCATATTGAATATCTGGATAAAATTGAATCAATTGCTATTGAATAGTTGGTTAAGGTCCCAAGGTTAGTTTTTTTACCTCAAAGATCAGTCCAGTATAAATCGTTTCCCCCGTATATGGATCTTTTTTGAAAATCTGCCAGGGTGGAACTGCAGAAATGTTAATTAAATCAAATAAATATCATTTTAAAACATAGCAAAATCATTATTACAATGGAAGGAAGCCACGGCTATCTCTCTTCCTCTAAATCCTCCAGTGACATGCGGAAATAGGTCATCAGAAAGAGAAATTCCCGTGAAAGAATTCCAATACCCAACATGAAATACTCTCTTTCCTTCCTTTCCATTCTCCGCCGTATTAAAAATCCATGTCATTGGATTACTCACACATTTGAGCACCCTTTCGTTGATTTGTTCCTAAAAAAATTATTAAGTGAAGATTTTGTTATTTTGAAATCCCACTATACCTTGATCTTCGATAAAATATTGAATACTCGATCTTCTCGAGAATCTTTAACCAAATCCCATTCTTCATCCGAAACTGCTTGAAATGCTTTATCTTCTTGCACTGCAAAATGCTCCACAATACTTGAGAACATTGTTAGTACAAAATCGACAAAACAGAATATTTGATTCTAAAGTTTATAGATATATTAAATACAATTAAAATAAATGCCTATTTAAATGAGTGCTACAAACCCTATTGTCATCACGAATTCCAGAATGGCTCATAAACGCCACATTCACACCCTCATCAATAACTCTTCTCTTAATGTAATTCCATTCATGTATATTTTTGGTCTTGTCATTTGATATAAATAGCCATTTGTTGGTAATCTTTAGCATGGAGAGCCGCTTTGCCTTTAAATTCAGATTAAATTATTAATATTCTAATAATATAAAATTTGATACAATGGAGAGGAAGGAATCAATATTTGAAGATGCAGTGATGATAATAAAGTTGGCCTCTATTCTCGAATATTTATCTTTATTCGAAAAAAGGCGTCTGTTTTAGCATTCCAAAATGATGGAAATATTTTTTACTTACTGAGGATAATTTCCAGTTGCTTATCACTTTCAAAAAGAATAATTATTTAATATTTTTAAATGATTTAGCATATAAAGCTGTAGATTACAAGGAACGCTCCATTGATAAAGAGTTGATGCCAAAGAGTGACAACGCCACATCAGGAAACTCGTCAAAATGTGCAAATCCTTGAATTACAGTTTCTAAAACCCCCTTTCCCGACTGCTCATCATAAATAACGACGGAATGCTTCCATTCTGGGAGTGATGCTGTTTGCCTGAGGTCAATAATCAACTGATGAAGGTCAGCCATTTCTAGAATAAATGGTCAGAGATAGAATAATGCATTAGCTTTAGGGTTTACCCTGAAACCAAGTAATGGGTATTGTGAGAGAGGTTTTGGAATCCAAACGCGGACAGCCTGGATCTGTTTGATTGAAAGGAAATTGTAATTAAAATATAGAATTTTATTGGCGTACAATCAAATTACTTGTGATTCCAATTTGAATGATTTCTCCATATTTTTCAGTGGCTTTTCTGTATAGCTCGTGAGTTTCTTCACACTACCATATTTTTAAATGTGCATTCAATTAAGAATAAAGAAATAAAATCATTTACATCTGTAATGCTCATCAATGCAGATATCTCGGGGATAGTTTCAAAATCTTCACTTGATTGAATGAAAGTCACGTTAATGTTCGAGACGCGAGTAGCATTATATGCTATTAAATTTTAATAATTGATTAGTTTAAAAATTAATAAAATATAATTCTTTTATGTACTTTCATTTGTATAAACTTCGGCATTTGCGTCTAAAATTAATGTTTCCACCAATCTGAGTAGCCCCTGCTCAATGTGAGAAATATTACGCACAGAGATCTTATCCGTCGAAGCTAACATTCCTATAATTAGTAAAAGAATAAATTCATTGAAAAAAGGGGATAAAATTTATAATCATTTGTAATTTACCGAGAACAAGATTTTTGTATTGGAATATAGATTGAGCCTCATTTCCACGAGGGAAGAGAATAACAAGAATTGCAAACAATTTAATAAAAATATGCATTTTAAACTTGAGAGGAAATTAGGTGAATTTCCTTGCTGAAATCAAAAAGAATCCTCGAAAGCTGCATTCTTTTGCAACTCGGGCTAGACTGTCCAGATTTAAAGTTATTTATTTTCAAATGGAATTCGAATAATCCTATTTTAAATTACGATGGGCTTTGAATAATAGATTCCTCTCAAGTAAACCAATATATTGGATTCTGATTTCGCGAATTGGTATAAAAGAGTCCAAAATAACCTGATTCGCATACAATAACAATATACAAGTATACGGATTATACCCAAGAATAGAATATATATTTCTTCCATATTTATTTTTATTAAAAATCTATATTCTACAGATAGGTAATTGCATTGATTTGTAGGATATTAATAAGTATAACTGTACTAGTATTACTCTGAATCTGAAGTTTGCTATCTTAATTTTTCGAGGTCCTTTAGAGAAACTTCAGGCTTTTGCTGTTTAAGAGGCTTAGGTTGACTTGGATCGGGCTTCCAGGCTATTAGATATAGGACTTGAAATGTTGCAGGTATACTACCATCGTCATTCCCGTACATTTCTGGAAATAAAGAAAACCAAAATGTATTGAGTTACGTCATAATAATTAATATAATAATTGCAATTACAAGTATCGTACTACTACGTACCTTTATAAATAGCATTAGCTGCGAATAGAGTATCTTTGTTTATCCTAAGCTTTCTTTTCCAGGATGCATTATTCTCAGACATCCCCTTCAAATCCTCCATCAGTTCAAACATTGATGGGTATCCAATTCGTATTTCTTGTACATCCTATAGTAAATACGAAACGATTGCATTAGATTTAGCCGGATAGGACGAAACAATTGAATGAAATCTTACGAGAGTTAACATTGTAAATCCATTTATGCTCAATAGCCCTCCAATATCATTGATTTGAGCAAAAGGCGAGACATGATTTCCCATCCCCTATACAAAAACACTCCTTTAATCAACTCCAAATACCTCTAATAAAAAGTGCATACCCCTTCCCTTTCCAACTCGGCTAATTGAAGTGAACACCTGAGTTCATAGATAGTTTGACAACCAAACATTGAGGCTAGAAATGCACCATCAGGTTTAAGAATTTCATTTACTCTTCGAAATGTTTTTGGTAGATTATTGACCCAATGCAAACTGCAATTTAGAAAGATTCATGGATCATTTTTCAATTACGGCCACATAAAAATTACGCATACTTGAGATTAGATACAACGAGATTAAAGGTGTTGTTCTTAAATGTAATATTCTCCTCATCCATAAGAACCCTTGAACAAGGGACATTCCCAATTGGCGGCTTGGCTAGGGAAAGGTAAGTTGGGCTCGAGTCTGTGGCTACAATGGATCCAATATTCCTCTGTTGAGCAAAGTCAGCAAAATTACAACATAATTACATATATTTATTACCTGTATAATAAAGTTATATAGCAAGTCTCTTTATGTGTGAGATTACCAATTGCAATTGATTTTATTTGCACTTGAAATACGAGTATATGCAAGTAATCAAAAAACATAATGAGATTGCATATGATTTCTTATGATTTATGATTCATGCATTACAGATTGTACGAATAATTAGGAAATAACTATAAAAATGTCAAATACCTCACTCAGATGTTGAAGAACATATCCTTTACCACATCCCAAGTCCAAAACACTATCAAAATCCCTCTTTATATCATTTACACGATCAGCAAGAATAAATCCAACCTAAAAATTCATAGCTCAATTAGAAATTACATCTAAAATTCTAAATCTTAAATTGGTAAAAAAACCTACGTCCTCTTTGATATAGTCATATTGCTCGTGATTCTCCATCAGGGCTGACCTTTCCCGTTGCAACCACTTTGCTTGACGATCAAATACATTGAGATGACTGGGTTTTGAAGGTGCAGGTCCAGGAGTTGGATTTGAATCCGAACTAAAATGTCTAATTTGCCTTGAATTTTGGGGCAAATGCTTGGGGGAACTTTGAGGACTTGTGGTCAAATGTTTGAGGATTCCACGGGTCAATTTAATTGTTTTAATACCCATTTTGACACTTTTTTAATTGGGTTTATTTACATTTTTAATTTGGATCTCAATTGGGATTTTGAAAAGCAATTCGCGCTGAATCCGAGTTTAGAATTTTAGACTGCTTTCCCCCAGCACCGTTCTAGGCTTCCAATTAAAATTATTCATGAATGCTAATTTAATTAGGTAACAAATATAAGCTTTATTCAATCAATCAAAATGCAAAATAAATTCAATATCGCTTTTACAGTCAATTACAATAAATAGATAAATTATATAGGATCACAGATTGAGATAAAATAATGAATTCTTGCTCCAAAAAATTCCGGTTAATGAATTTTTGAAGGGTCACAATGTCCAGGCCATTCTGGTCAAATGGTCAAATGGATGGTCAAAGGATGGTCAAATGGATATCATATGATCTGTACTTCGAGGAATTCTGCAGTGTCCTCATCCTGTATAAAATTTTGAAAAAGAATAATTACAATTATTTGAAAATCACAAAAATCTGGACAAATATACGTACTTTTGGTGGAGTTTGGAATTCCAAACGGAGACGGCTATTCTGAATGGCAGAAGATGCCGATGTCACCACATATTCCCGAAGTGCGTCAATATAACAAGAAGACAGGGCTAATAGGAGTTCCAGGAGATCCGAGAAATAATTAACTTTTTCCTGGATAATTCCAGATTTACTGCTATCTTCTTCCATGTTTTAAGGGGATTCACTTTATTTTAGAACTCACAAAATTTTAAAATTGAAGAAACAAAACAAAATGAAGCCGCCACGCGGTCTAACCCATTGTCAAATGAAGCAAGATAAAATAAAGTAAGGGGCTGCAACTAATTATCTGAGTCGTAAAGATTTGGACTCAATGTGATCTGCTCTTGAGGGTCGGAGGAGAGTCGTAGGAGTGTAAATGCATTTACAAAGTAGAAAAGGATCACATGTCTATAAAGAGTATACGAAGTGAGACCCCAATGTTAAAGCTGACCCCAAAATCTCAAATGCTCGTGGTGGGATTTTGCAACAAAACCTGTTCTGCGTAAAAACCAACAAGGGCTCTTAGAATGCGTCAACAACATTAAGCACATTTAAAGCATTTAGAGAATGTACAATACCCATATTTATTGTATTATTCGCGGCCTTCAAGCTCGAAGATTGGCCAATTTGATCTTGATTCTCTTTACACTTCTTATGCAATTTGCTCTTCAAATAATACTTAAATACAATCAAGTACAAGTTTTGGGATATAAAAATAAAACAATTTAAAAAGTCACTCATTTGATATTTCACATATTATTATATACAATAGATATTCTAATAATTGGTAGTGTAATACTAGTAATCAATATTATAAAGATAATTAGAGAATTAATACTACTTCCTAATCCTACTTGATTTAGTGAATTTAGATTTTCTCTTTGCTCATCTTCAAATGGTTCTTTGATAGAATAGATTTACCTATGCAGGTTTTACATATCAGTTTCTTGCCTCTGTAATTGTATTAAAAAATATATTAAACATAAAGTTCAAATAAAATTAGTACAATAATTTTTATTTACCACAGAATTTGGGAATTCATTCAAATGAAACTTGGTTGCATGTCCCGCTGGCTTAATCCCATGATTCTTGGAAGCTTGGGTCAGGGTTGACTCTCTGTCATCTTCTCCGTTTACCGGGATTTCTCCGGGTGACAATTCATTCGAATCAATAGTATCACCTCCTGAATATTCCTTTACACTCCTAAGCCCTCTCTGAACTTGCTTTATCTCGTCAAGCAATTCGCTTGGAAAGAGCTTGACGGAATTTCGTGGAATTTCCCTAATTTAAAAACAGAAGAATAAATTATAAATTGAAAAGAAAGAAAAATCTTAATACTACTACGAAATCATACCTGTAGGATGTAAAAGGCTTCGGAGATGCCGATGGGGATCCCGAAATCTGGCGTTCCAAATCCTTTGACATTGGAAATGTATTTGCTGAAAAGCTTTTCCAACCCCTTCGAGCTAAAAAGCATTCAACTTTGCTCCGATTGAGCTCATTTTCATCTTCTTCAAATGCAATATCATCAACAACATCTACAGATCCTTCAAAATCGCTCTCCATCTCCTTTTCGTAGTCCGCCTCGAATTGTTCGGATTTAAGTGAGGCGAGTGGGACTGGTGGACGCTTTAGACTGATTGAACTTGCTCTCTGCGCTGAATTTTTCTAAAATTTTACTTAATTAATATTGCAATTTTGTACAGATAAAAGTAAAGCAAGACTTGAAATGTATACCTTTTGCTTCAGCATCAAATCCTTTAAAATTTCTATAATTTCTGCCAATTCAATATCCCGATCTTCGAGTGTAGTTGCAAGTCCAAGCTTCATTATATGAGCCCACGGAGATGGGGAATTTTCATCAAGAGGCTGAGGGAGTCCTTTCTTTGAGAAACGAAATTGATTCCGTAGCTGGTCGAGACTCAGGATGTTCCAGGGAACTTGCCCTGTGGAAGGGAAATATGTTAATATCAAAATCCAATTTTTTATTATTGACCTACCATTGTAAATCTCCCACATTATAGCACATAGAGAGTATATATCTCCCTTTTTGGTGAATTTAAAGTCGGCCAAAGCTTCAGGAGATAGCCAATGATAAAGATCCTTCATGAACAGGTCAGATGTGAAGAGTGGGTGTGGATCTAGCACCGAAGCCTTTGAAAAAAATGAAGTAAAAAAAGTTTATAAAATAGATTTTTTATAAGGTTTATTCTTGATGAAATATAGCTTTTGTTGTACCCTACCTCAGCTCCGCTCCTTGTTTTCCGAGTGTATTCAAAGCAGGAGAGCTTCGCTTGTCCAGTACGAGTTAGCATAATTGAATGTGAAGTCAGACCACAATGAATTAGATCAAAAGAGTGCATATATTCTAAAGCTTCCGCTATTTGAATCACAATTTCCGTTATGAATCTTGGATTGAGGGATTTCCGCTAATAAAAGAAATGAATTTTTTTTAAAAAAATAGGCTTATAAATTTATAAATTGAAAGAAATACTTCAATGTGAAGATTGAAATGAAGAGATCCAAATTGAATTCGTTCGTAGATGAGAAAGAGAGACTCTAGATTATCAGTTTGACAAACTGCCATCAACATCAGAATATTGGGGTGACGAAGTATCCTGTTTGATAATGTATGTAAATTTAATTAGGAGTAAGTTTAAAAAACTCACCCATGAACTTCCAATTCCGAAATCAAAATGTCAGGCAAAGCCCCATCACCAGCTTCCTTTCTCAACTTCCTCGTAGTCACTTCTGTTACACGCTTCGTCCAAATGTATGGAGAAAATTCCGTGAATTTTCCGCAAGTCCAACTGGGGACTTGTTGTTTGTCTTCTAATTGAAGGTCGCTCGCTTTTATGTAAGGGAGGCACTGAACATTTGCACATTTACAACCATTTCCAAAATAAACCTTTCCAAATCCAGTAGAATGAACACCATTGGACATGAAAAGGCTTTGATTGAATGGAGCACGAATCCCAAGTCCTGTTTTGCGACGGAAATCTCGAAGAAGTCCTCTGAATAAACTCTCATGTCTAGCAAAAATCAAATCATTAATTCATGGAATTCATTTATTTAATGGTTTAAGGGTGACATTCTGAAGAGTAAATACTAAAAAAATTATTTACCTATTTATGAAGCTTTGACTTAATTCTCGGATAATTTCAGGTCCATTCGTTTGAAGCATACAAATTCGAACACTCTCGATGAATTCCCTTGTAGTTCGAATCTTGTCCTCGTCAATTTGCTTTATTGTCCAATCTCTGCAAGTAATAAAAATAAAGTAGTATAATTAATATTATTATTTAAAGTTAAATGCACTGCATACATGGGTTTATCTCCTTTTTCATCAGTGAGCCGAAGGTCTCCACCAGCTTGAATTAGCAGCTTCAAAGTGTTGACATCTCCTGAATAACAAGCCCCGTGAACCGGCGTATATCCCCCTTTTTGACACCGACCATTTGGATTTGCTCCCAGATTAATAAGCAGAGCTACAATGTCTCCCTTCCCGAGTAGAGCTGCACAAAATAGGGGTGTTTGACCTTCCTTGTTAAAAACATTTACAAAATCTGCAAAAAACAATCATCATAAAACAATCGTTAAATAAAACAATCTTCCAAAATCCGAATAAAAGAGGAGTTATTAATTATGCGTAGCTTAAATAGGACTTTTAATTAGATAATTATCAGTAATAATTATTAATTAAATACCAGGGCCAGGATGAGTAGTAATGAGGTGACGTAGTTTTTGATTCCTTCCATTTAAAATACTTTTATGAATTCGGTCAGAAAGGTCTTTAGATTTTTGATTTGGCCATCTCAGAGTGACTGGCGAGTCAGGTTTACTCTCAATTAACGTGTACATTTTGAGTTGATGTCAATCTAATTAAAACACTTTAAATTAATTAAAAACGGAAATTGAAATTGAAGTCCTTGATCCAAAAAAAATTGCGAACTTTATTTCTGCAAAATTAAAAATTGCACTTTCCGCCTCGGGTTTTAGATTTTAGAATCTTTGAAAAAGGACGCTTCAAAAATCGTTACCTACTTTTGAAGTTTTTAAAAATATTTTGTAGAATTATTTATTTGTAATTGGAATTATTACCAAATTCTAATTATTTTGATGCAATTAGTTTATTAGATTAAGTACATTGGAATTCCAATTAAAATTAACCCCACAGTACAGTGCAGTGTTTTATAAAAACATTAATGACTTGACTGAAAGAATATGATTTCTAAAATTCTCACTAATTAATCCGAGATAATTTATGAGGAAATAATGTTTATTTATTACAATTGCCAATTTAGGTATAAATAATTTATATTTAATCAAAATGGTCAAATCCTTTAAATAAATGCATGATAAATGATATTTGATAATTAATGTACACATAATTATTTTTAATTCTTAAATAATTCTCCTTTAAACAAATATCCTAATAAATATATCTGTATATATGTATATTCACATTATTGATACTATGATAGACTTGTATACTTTTAAAGTTTTAATAGCACATATGATAGCAATATAATTAATAGATACAATTAACCAATTCATCCTAATCCCAAAAATAGATCCTACTAAATCTTAAATTCGAATTTCCAAGCTTCTTTCTTTTGTAGATTTATAATATGGACAATTTCATTTTAAATTAGCTCAATAAGCGATTGAAAATGAGTGGTACAAGGTCTTTCATTTTGTGGTGTTTCGATTCATAAATTCACAGCAAAATATATTCATCTTTAAATGTATTTAGATTTTAGGTATCAATTATGCATGAATAAAAATAAATATATACCTATGCATTAAGTTATTAACTATCCGCATAATATGTATGATAGTTAGATTAGTTATGTGTACACAATTTACAATTTTTAAGATCTGTATGTTAATGCTTCAAAAAGTGATGATTATAATTTCAACAGGCACTTTTAAACGTTTACAGACATATTAAATCTTTACGAGTCTCAATTATTATTATCTTAAGAAAGCTAACTATCGTACCATAAATTACAATTACATCCGCTTTCGTATATCTATTTATAGCAAGTAAGTATTATGTACATTTACGCTAATACCTCAATTAACGCTCTCTTATTATCCATTTGATTGTATATAATCGCCATCACATGTTTAATTATCCACTCTAATCTCTCTCTCTCTCTCTGGTCCTCTTCAATCATTAAACCCTAAGGTTGGCCTTAACACATAAAGCTTAGATAATATACAATAATCCAATGACGTTATCTCACTTTACGGACAAAAATATACTTGTCTGCACTTGGTTGAACATTTGACATTTATAAAAAATCATTCAGATAAAGGTTTTTTCCTCAAGTCTCATTCCATACATTCAATTCAAATAAATTAGGTAGTATAAATTGCTTCTTGGATTTATTTAATTGGACAGATTAGATTAGGTTCAGTTTGGAAATGAATACTTTCTGGGTAGTAATAGTATACGAATAAATACAAATTAAGTAGCCTTTTATCCGCTTTTGACTTTTCTGTAAATTAAATAATGTCTTTCTAATTTAACTTCTACAGGCTAAAGGCTAATGCTACGGGTCTACCTAATTAAGGATTTAAGAGGAAAATATACCATCAGAATTCTATATATATTTGGTAAATTAGTGTTAGTAGTACTGGGGAATAATTGGGAGTAAATCAAGCATATATCAATCTCCTGTATGAAATGGACGCTTGCTTGGAGGGATTAAATGTTTTGGTAAATCTTCTGGTAGATCGTGTCCATCTAATTTGACGTTAATCAAATGCATTGATAGTGCAAACTCATCCTCATCCAACATGCCATCTTTATCTACATCAGACAGCTTCCAGATCTGCGCAAGAAAAAAGAATTAAAAATAAGCAAATGATGCAGTTATTTCTGACTGTGAGAACATAAAAAAAGATTTATTACTTTTGCAAGGACTGTGTTTGGTAGCTTGGATTTAACCATTTCTGCTTTGGCTGCAGATCCGCTCACTTTACCCTCTGAAGATTTGAGTGATTCAAACACCTCATCATATTTAGATTTTTCTCGCGATACAATCCATTCCGTCTCTCCTCGGCCTGCCTCCACACCCTCATAACGCTTATATCCAAACGGAGTGGTTGTATCAGAGACATCTGAGAAAGCTCCGCCTCTTATTGTGGAGGAAACATTATTGGCCACACCTTGTGCATCTTCAATAGGGATTTTGGGCCATTAGCTTTGCAATGTCGTGAGCCAGCATATTATCCACCGTTTCCAGAAGCTTTGGCTTTAAAGCTTGGAATTTTGTAAAGTCGTGATTGTTAAGTTCAGCCTGGGAATGGGAAATTAGAATATGAAAAAATGCTGATTGATTAAATACTACTTTCTAGATCACTATTAGAACAAGTGATAGATGCATGAGAAAGATAATAAATTCTAGATTCTGCTAACCTGCATCTTTTTGAGGTCTGGGAAATCACCAATAGAAATCTGATGCTCTCGTTGCAACTGCTGATAGATTTGGTCCAGGTTTTTTATCAACTCTTTTTTCTTCGAATCTTTCCCAAACATTGAAGGCATATCCTTTCGAAGGGAGCTAATGATATATGCGTGAACCTATAGGGGGGAGAAAGGAAATATAAATTAGCTTTAAATTGCAATGTAATGCAAAAACTTGATGAGTAATTTGCAATTTCTCCTTACTTTGGCTAATCTAGCTCGTTTGATTAAATCATTCAACTTTCTTAATGCTGCATTTCGTGGTAGGGTTTCCAGATCATTGAACAAATCTTGTTCTTCCGCCTCAAATAACCTAATTAGAAGTGAGGTTTTTTTTCAATTTAAGGAAAAAGATGAATTGTCAATTAAACTTACTTTCGATTTGAATCATATCGTAATGGCTGATCCCAGAAAGAACCAATGTAAACTCGAGCAACTTCGGGTGTTTGAAGAACTTTTCCCAAACTCCACATTAGAGCTCCATATACACGCATAAGTTGCTGATGATCAACCATATCTGCCTGTAATTTAATACAATTATAATAATATTTAGAAAAACTCTATTTTGATTCTTGGAATTGTGACAAAACTCACCTTATTAAGGATAATTCTAATCTTGTCATCATGCCCCTTTAGAGCCTCTATAGACCGCTTAAACTCATCCGAAATATCTAATTTGTGAGCGTCAAAGAGTAATATGATTCGGTCCACCCTCTCAGCAAACCATTCGAGAACTCCAGTAAATTCATACCCCCGATCTACACGTTGTTTCTCCCCTGAAAGGATTCCAGGAGTATCTACAATCGAGATCCCTTTTAGAACTTGAGAATTCAATTGGGAGCATTGAAATCGATTGAGGAATGCATTGCCGAATTTTGAAAGTGGACGAAATTGCTTCTTTGGGTCAACGACAAGCGCATTTCCTGGGATTATCCCATCCTTTTCTCCGTACATGACCGAGATGAAACAGTCGGTGGTTGGTTCTAAAGAAGAAATTCAAAACATATTAGTTTACATTGGTACATTTGCATTTGAATTCAAAAGTAATTCCTACCAGGCCCAATACGAATTCCAGGAAAGTCTCTCTCTAATAGGTAACGAATAAATGTGGTCTTCCCTGTCGAGTATTGCCCTACAAGCATAATCATTGGCTTTGCATCAAAGTCTGGATCATCCAAGCTGCGTAATTTCAAAGGATTAAAACAAAATTACGAAATAACTATCAGGTGCAACTCACGCAGGTGAATGGAAATCATGAAAATGATATGCTTGTTCCAGAGGCAGGAGTTTATTCTTATAGATATGACGAAGACCTTGAGCCACCGTCTCAAATACGTCCACATTCTTCCGCTTCTCATCCCCCTTGTTGAGCCAGGAAAACATTTTGCTTTTGGTGGGCTTTTTTAGGTCAGGATCTTCGAACCGGAAACTTGTGCTGGATTCTGAAAAAGAGTAGAAATTGAGATCATTTAATGCTCCTTCTTAAATAATGCTGTACCCTCAGATAAAGTCTCTGTGGAATGCTCATATCGTTTTGGATTAAAAGGGGGCCGCTTCCTTTGCTTGCTCATTTTAATTGTGATATTTTAAAGATTTTGATACAAATTGTTCTTTAAAAAAGTACTCTTTAAAATTTTAGATTTTAGAGGTTTCTTGCAACTAATTTAGGACCTCCTCATGAGCTTGAAGAATCTAATCTCTTCCCAAATTGTATTGTAATTTAGATTTTTGAAGAAGACAGCAATAAATTAAATCATTGTCGCCAATTGCAAGGTGTATTTGATTCTATGACTAATCGGCCAATGAAATGGCAAATTATCTAATCTCTTTCAACACCTCCGTGTTTACCTAGCCTATGAGGGTGGAGGAATGGTCGCTTTGTGGTCAGCTATAGTGGCTAACTTGGGGAGTTTACTTCCCCAAATATTTACTTGCAAATTGTCAGAATTTCTCAAACAAACATAAATTTTAACATGCTTTAAAAAAATTGTTGAAATGATGTGAATTTTTGCGATTTTTCCAGTAAATTGTAATGTCTTACCTAGGATTAATCAGCCGGGTTTAGAGCCACTAGTTGGTCCACTCTTCTTGAAAGTTACAATTATATTGGCCGTAGAAAGGAGATGAATTAAAAAATGATGAATGAGAAAGATTTTGCAATTAAAAAGTTTCTGCGATTTAAATTGAGATGCACTTTTATTGCTCCTCGTGTATGTGTCTGGAAATGGAAGGCGTATTTAACACTGCAAACTGAGGTTGAGCCTGTAAAGTAATTAATAAAGTAAATTACACACCCTTAATTATTCAAAACTTCAAGGTCCACTCCGCTCGAGTACAATATTGAGAAATGTTCAATGAATCATTTCAGACCTGAATTATTCCAATTATAATGATACTAAAGTACGCTCCAATCGGCGGAAATTGTAGATTTTTAAATCCCTTTTTTGAAAAATCCAATTGTGTCCAAAAAGAGTTAATTAATGAGCACCTAATTAAGCAATTTTGAAGTCAATTAAGTGGTTCAATTGGGCAGTGTATTCTTCTCCATAAGAAGTACATTCAGAATGAATAAACTCATTTTTAGGACCATTTTTAACTCGTATTCTTTTCGGCTTCTGAATTCTCGTCAATTTTTGAAATTCAATCATCCTCAATTAGTTCATGGAGGCTCCCGGTCATTTGGAAGCAATCAAACGGCATCAAAGATTGAAGAATATAAAAAGGCATTGGAATTGGCACAGCAAGAAAAGGATTCTGTAATTCCTACGGGTAAGTTCAAAATTTGAGTATATTTTGATTTAATTTGAATTTATTTATTGTTTTTGGTCAACAGTTAAGGAATTAATTGCGGAGGATGAATCATTTCAAACTGCGGATTATTTTCATGTCCACAATTTGTTCACTGTTAAGGATCTGTTTGATGCGAGGGTTCATCTAGGACATAAAATCGGGTCTATGAATCCAAATATGCAGCCCTTTATTTTTGGGAATCGATTTGATATGCTCATGATGGATTTGGATATAACTGCATTTCATCTCCGGCAAGGTAAAATTGCAAAATTTATTAAAAGATGATTTATGTTTTTTATATGCCTTCGAATTTAATTTCAGCTCTCAATTTTGCGGCTCATATTGCATTCAAGCAAGGAATTATTCTATTCATCACAAGATCTCCTCAAACTCTGAATCTTGTCGAGAGAACAGCGATTGAAGTTGGAGAATATGCACATACGAGGGATTGGCATGCTGTTTACCTAACAGATTCAATTGTAAGTTTCTTTAAAAATTGATTTGGACCATTTTGATCTATTATATTGTACTTTTTCAAATATTAGAAAAAGTTTGGAGGAATTACACGACTTCCAGATCTCATCATTTTCCTAAATACATTGGACACCGTAATGGCTCAACACGGAGCGATCAAGGATGCAGCAAAAATGTTAATCCCTACTATTGGAATTGTTGACACAAATTGTGACCCTCGACTTATTACATACCCTGTCCCAGGGAATGACGATACTCCTTGTGCCATTGAACTATATTGTAAACTGTTCAAAGAAGCTATTCTTCGTGGTAAAAGCAAGCGTGCCCTATTAGATAGTAGAGAAAAATCTACAGAAGAATCTAACAAGTCCTAAGTACGATAGAATGCTAATCTTATTAAAAAAGTCAAACTTGTTTAGCATAATTTCTAGCCTCATTGCATTTCTGTATTTACACTTTTCAATTTAAGAATAAATACTATTTTATATTACATTGATCCTTACAAACAAAAGAATACGATCAAAATTTAATCGTCATCGTCTTCAAAAGGTGAAGAGAAGCTAGATTCATTTCGAAGTACTTCCGATCCGCTTTGTGGAGGTCCATTCTTCCCATTTTTCCCTCCTTTTGAACCTTTTTTCCCTACAGGTCTAGACCTAGTTCCACTCTTCTTTGGTCCAGGGCCAGACGCTTTACTCACTTTCATATCAGGAGCAATGCTGCTTCCTCCAGAACCTGAAGATCCTCCCTCATAAGATCCAAAACTTCCATAATTACTAGATAGTTCAATGACATCTGAAGACTTTTTAGTTTCTCCCAATGATGATCCCCCTGACCCTCCTAGGCCTGAGGATCCTGAGGATTCAACCAATGAACTCTCTCCTCCCATTGAAGATCCTTCGCTGCCTGGAGCGATAGATCCCCTTCGATCTGGAGAAGGCTTTGTTGCAACAGATCCTCGTCGGATTGAAGATGTAGGTGTGTCGAGGAAAGATCCTATACCTTCATCTCCCTCCGAGTAAGCACCCAAAGAGGAACTCTTTTCCTTATCCAAAGATTCTCTAGATTTCTCATATCCTCCTCTACCTTCTGGCTCATAACTTGGACTTTCGATTGAACTTGCAGAGCCTGGATATCCACCAAAAGAGCTATCTGGATCGACTTGATCAAAAGGTTCAGACCCGCCACTCGGTGGGTTTAACCCAGACTGATCCATGCTTGATCCTCCTCCTCCGGATGAGTAACTGCCAAGTCCTCCTGATCCTGTACTCATTCTTCTAGCACCTTCTCTATCCAGATCCTCATCATACTCATCGTAATCCTCTTCTGCACTTTCGTTAGCAAGGTCATCAATTGAATACTTATTTGCCTCCAGCTCAAAATTAGATTCAATCCCTGGTGCTGTAAAGAACATTTCTTCATTGTCAGAGCTCTCGCCTCCACTGGAGAGTGGATCGGAGGAGAGAGCACCAGGACCAGAAGAGAGGTTGTCAGATAGGGAGGATGAAGCGATGCTATCAACGGATTCAACGGATCCTATTGCTACAGCGAGCTCTTGAATGGGAGGAGTAGGAGGGGGAGGAGACGTTGAGAGAACGACAGGACCTTTGATGTCGGATGTATTTTGAACAATGTAACAATCGGGATCGTTCTCTTCCTTTGCATTAATCTCTTCAATTTCAACGAGTGTACTCCAGTAGAATTTGCGATCGCTCCTCTCCTTTTGAAAGAGAAAGGCATTTCCAAAATCTCGACAGCTTGTCAATAGGCATTGTCCACATTCTGAAGAGAGGGAAATGGTTATTTTAAGATTTGAAGATTTTAATGAATATTACGGGTTATTTCAGTAATGGGTTTCCTAATTGAATGCACTGGTCCTTTCCAATTGAGTTCAATCGTCTACCTTTACATAATTGAAAGGGTTAAATTATTCGATAGTTTAGGATCGTGCATTATACCCCTTGAATATTTTTCAGCTTTGAATGAACGCAAAACCGTTTAGCCTCAGAATCATCTGCAAGAATCCAGCACCTTTTGTTAGGAAAGAGATTTATAAATCATATTATAAGAAATTAAGTTTCTCTATTAGAACGTACCATTCGCAAGTTCCCAACCCTGTATTCATAGCCATGTAAAGGAAGACGTTGTCAAAACATGTCAAATAGTACGGTGGCCATCGTGCATCTAATGATTAATTCGAGTATATTTATTGTATACGACATTTCTTAAGATTCTCAATTTGCATATATACGGGAATTTGGACTTCCATCAATCCACCACTCGACAGAGCAAGTATTTGAGTCAACCCCGTTGACTTTTTTTGGATGATCCTTTTGTAAGTGCTCAAGGAACTTTCTAATGGGAATCTAAAACATTTATAATTGTTAATTGTGCAAAGAGTATAAAATTAGAATATGAAAAATGACTAACTATTCTGCCGCATCTCGAAATAAAGCAACAAATTGGCCTATAAAAAATTTAAAGTTTCATGTCCATTTTTTGAAGTAGGTACTATATTGGAATAAACTTACTAATCCTATAGAATATTTAGAATATTTAGAATATAATATTATACCTGTATGGGCAATTATCGATATGATCTCTATATATCGTCCCTCTTATAACTTTTTTGCATCCATCTTCCTTGTATTTACATGCGATAAAAGTAGTCTCCAGAAACTGTTCAGCAAACACATTGACCTTTGCCACAATTAATGCACCGCATATTGGACAGTTTCGCGCACGAGTTCCACAATCGCAACAAAAGAGATGCCGACCTCCACAGCAGGTGTAAACCGGGGAGCGTACAAGTTCACGACAAACTACCAAATATTATATGTGAATGTTCTGATTGCGAACGATATGATATATCATATTAAACTACTACATACCTCCGCATTTAAACATATCAATATTGGCAAGAGCTTCATCTGGATTTGGATTGCATCTATCCCTCATCAAGGGTAAAGTAGTCCCCGTCTCCATTCTGAGCGAGCGATAACAAGTTTTGATCCCTGTATAATTTCCACCTCTTGCTCCGCATCTCATTCCATTTGTATGACATTTCTCGTATTGACTTAACCTTCTTGGATCCATTTATGTATGAACGATCTTTCTAAACACTAGAAAGATAGATCTACTAAATCTAAATCTACTTTACTGAACATGCTTTGTAATACAATATTATACTTTGTAGCTTCGACTTTAAAATTTTGGAAATTTCATATTAGAATTACAATCTCTCGAACCCTACGCACCTACCCTATAGGCTCTTGGATCCCCGTAAAGTGGTCTTGTTTATTCATGCAACAATCTAATCAATCAAAATCTATAGTTTTTAATTAGGCTCCACTTCCAGTACATCCAATCCAATAATGAGACAGAAGCAGAAGCGATTCATTTTAAAAATATCTCTTTATTTTTCCAGACTTGATTTTGAATGAAAGAATTTGCTTCACTTTGTAAGTTTGCGTACAGTTTATTTAAAATTAAATAATTGTAGTATACATCCGTATACCTAAGCTCAGAAGTCAAGATGAAATACCCCAATTTTTGCATATTTAATTATATTTGTAAGTTCGAATAAATATAGATATGAATTTTTAATCCTCCTTCTTCATTGTGTCCCGGCTATCTCTGATTTTCATAAATCTCTTATTCATAAAGCGAAGCAATCTGTATAAGAATATAAATATAATCGAAACTTTATCTTTTAATTGGGTTAATAATTAATCAATTGCTTACCTCGCAGAAACAAAGGGCTGATAAGCTCCCAAATAAGTAAGAGGAACGACTGGAAATAAAGCCATCCAAGCCTCTTCCACTTTATTAGCCATTGCAACAATTGATAAATATCCACAACGCTCTGCTGTCAAACGCTTATCGTCAGTCTGCATCTTCTTATCGAATTTCTGCATAATATAAAGAATTCATATATTATTATATATATTAATGCCATACTTCAGATCATTTAATACCTTTCCAGCGCTTTCCGTAAAGCAGTTCTCAAGTAATCTTCAAGGAAAGAATGATAAATTGAGCAATTTAGTATTAGTAAACTATTAGGTTTATCGCGAGATATTTGACTTACTCTGAGAAAACTGGCCCTGGGCAAAGCATTGTAATATGAATATTTTGTGTTCTAGTTTGGTTCCGCAAGCTTTCAAAATATCCCTGAAATACGGACGATAAATTATTATAAATTGACCAAATGCAATTGATGCACTTACATGTAAAGCAAATTTTGATCCAGTATATGATCCAGAGAAAGGGACCCCAACTTTTCCTGCGATTGAAGACATGACTGCTAATTGACCTCCTCCATTCTCCATATAATATCGGACTACAATCCTGTTCAAATTCACAAGCGAGAATACATTTAGCTCAAAAACATCTCGGTCCACTTGAAGATCTATCTTTTCCCATTCCGCTCTCTGACTGCGTCCGGCATTCGATAAAAGTACATCGAGCTAAATTCAAGTATTCACATAATTATCCTTTCAGCTCCCAATTAGATGGATTTTAATTATATATAAATAATACACAAACCTTTCCAAAATGCTTAATGATCTTTTGGAATGTGGGCTCATGAGAACTCATATCAATCATATCAAATGCTGCAATGAGAATATCTTTGTCCTTCAGTTCTGGGTTCATATCTAAAATTAAAGAGCACATTTAAATATTTGATTTTGACATCTTTAGGAAAGATTCATGCTTAGAATTAGCCTTACTCAAACAATCCTTTTTGACTCGTTCCAGCTCATTTTGTCTTCGAGCTGATAATATCAATTTGGCTCCACATTTGGCAAATTCTATAAAAAGGCAATCATAAATTCAATTAAGATTTATCGATTAATCTATTCATGGTGTATTCAACCTTTGGCGACTCCCTCCCCTATGCCACTTGATGCTCCTGTTATCCATACAACTTTTCCCTTGTATACATCTCCTGTGAAAAAGTAAGAAAGGTCAAAGGTCAAATGAATATTCATTGAACATTGAAATGCTGTATTGCTCGAACTTACTTGGCTTTTTCCCGAAATACAGGGCTAAGAATGTTAGGATATCTGAATCTGATAGACATATGATGGCTAAACAGATTGAGAGAAAGACGAAATAAAAC
>JAAZTK010000136.1:1096-28294 GCA_036507255.1 Megalothorax incertus | reverse complement strand
ACGTTTTATTATGATCCTTTCGGAGCATATTGCGAAATGCGATACGGATGGAATTAATTTCGAGGGTATGAACTTGAATGACCATTTTTGGAAGAACCATAAAATTCTAAATTGATTTGTACGATACTATTTTAGGCTTGTGGTATAGATGGACAATTGGTCGGCTTCAGCAAGTATTTATGCAGGTGAGGGTTTACCATTTGTTTTCTAAAAATGAATTCTAAATTATTCAAATTCGTAGCACGCTGAGCAAGTGGCTCAATACAGTTCTACGCTGGAGACACTTCTTTTTACGCCGGATTTGGACAAGAATATTTTGTCAGTTTTTCAACAATTCCAGGCACTTCGAGCATAATATATTGGAGATCTTAAAAAGCTGTAAACTGCTGAATAACTTAGGATTAGTTATGTATTAGGTATCGTATTTACTTTAAAAAAATTGTTAGAATATTAATTTAAACTTCAATATTGAACTATTGGAATTACTTACCTAGATTAATTGGATTCTATTCTTATAACATTGCACCTAGCTGTGTCAATTTAATTTAAACTCTTCCTAATCCTAAGCCCTGTTGAACTGTTCTAATTTCTTTTCTATTTAATGTCTACAAGTACTAATCTTAAGTATTGTACAATATATTTACAATTATATCTAGAATAGTTTGATTGGAATCTTTCTATTAAATGAATTCCTCAATTTCTTATCTATTTGATGAACTGTAACTTATAATATATTCCTTTCATTGGTATATTTAAGATTGGCTCGAATTTTTTTGGATTTTGAATAAACTCTGAATAAATTAACTCCAAATTGAAATACAAGACTAGTTTATTTGATCAATATTAACCAATTAGGTACACCATTTTGAGTAGATTAATAATAATAACAAAGATATACTTGATATACCATATCTAGAAGCTGAAGATTATTAATTTTATTACGTACCTATACTAATAAATATATTGTACTACTACATAGATATATGCCAAGCTTCAATTGGATTTTGAAAAAAATATGCAAGATATTTAATATTACCTATTCTAAATCTATTGAAAAACACAAAATTCCGGAATGAAAAAAAGTTTGCATATCCCCCATATAAGCTCCCAACTTCTCCCCTTTAGCCACCATGTTTTTTAATGCATTTCAGCACATCTTCGACATCCTCAGTGGATCCCAAAAAGATTGGAGATCTCTCATGAATAGCTTTAGGCTGGATATCCAGAATAGGAATTTTGCCATTACTTGCTGCACCTCCAGCGTGTTCCATTATATAAGCCATTGGGACACATTCATAAAGGAGCCGAAGTTTTCCCTTTGGAGAGGTCTTGGTCGCTGGATACCTTTTATTAAATTCCAGCATTAAAAACTATAAAAAATTGTCAATTTCCGAGAATTACATGAATATTCCTCCATATTTCAGCGTTCTGTGAACATCAGCCACCATTGAACCCACATATCTCGCGCCATATGGATTCCCATTAGCTGGATTTTTTTTGGATTGAACATATTCTTTAATGGCTTCATCCCAAGTCTCATAATATCCTTCGTTGATGCTGTAAATCTTTCCTCGTGAAGGCACACGCATTTCCGGATCCGTGAGGACAAACTCTCCAATTGCTGGGTCCAGTGTAAATCCATGAACGCCGAATCCGATTGAAAGAACTAATGCAGTAGCAGACCCCTAGAATTCAATACTAATTAAAAACTTGAGCTGAATTTTAAATAAATTCATACATAAAGCGCATATCCAGCAGCTACAACTTGCCTTCCTGGCTGAAGAGCTTGATCAATTGTAGGTGCACCCTCCTTTGTTTTTCTACGAAAAAGATTTACAAATATTCCCATTTAAGAATTGAGAATTTGAGACATTGAAGATTACTTGTAAATTGCAAAGATGGATCCAATTGAAACAAGGCAATCAATATTTGAACTTCCATCCAATGGGTCAAAGCAAACTATGTATTTCCCTTGCTTGTCCAAATCAATCTATGGATCAAAACGTTTTTAGATCAGAAAGGATTTAATTATCTATCGGATTACTTCAATCGTAGTCTCATTCTCCTCTGAAACAAGCAGGCATGTTGTATAGGAAGATCTGAGCAAATTGATAAAAAGTTCATTCGAGAGGACATCCAACTTTTTCACTTCCTCTCCTTGTACATTCGTTTGACCTGCGATTCCAAATCTGAAAAATTAAATATGAAACGTTTAAAAAACACATGCTTTTGTATATATTAAAGTCTTGAGCAAACATTGTTATCTTATCTCAAGTAACAATACGAAGTTTAAAATGTCAAACTCGTAAAAATAAAAATAGAGAACTTGGAATTGACATTGGATATTGGGCCACGCAATGGAAACTTTGTAATCTCTAACTATATAAGCTCGATAATGCCCCAACTTAAGACTCGGTTAAATAACTACGTTCATAAATAGGAAATTAGTTAGCCAGTTGGTATCAATTGCATTCAAGGTTAAGTCAATGACATCAAGTCAAAGAACTCGTTTTAACTATATATCAACTTAGTACTTACATACCTACCCCATTTTAAATATTATTTTAAAGATGATCCCTACAATAGTACAAATTGCGCAAATAATCGTAGTACTACGATCCAAAATTTACATTCTTTCACTTTAATTAATGAACTTGATTGTCATTTAAATTCTTTACTTACAATTTGGCTAATCCAGCTTTACGAACAGCGGATGAAATAGCTTTAACAGCAGCTTGGATAGTCCTACACAAAAATAAATTAATGAAATTACTCGATATCAATTAGCCTGTAAACTTTTAACAATCCACTTTAAATTATTCGAGGCTTACGTTAAAAGAAGGGTCAGGTCACCACTTGCATCAGGAGCTCGATTCCTTTGTTCGGCCAACACGAATCTAATTGAAAACAAATCAAAATTATGATCAATTAAAAATCTGATGAGCTAATTCAAATTGCCAGATATAGAATAGGTAATTAATAATTAATTAATTAAGAAGTATGTAAATTCTGTCAAATCCCAAGAGTCCCGGGCCGGGGTCAATTAAAAATCAATTAAATTCCTTACCTAGTTAATGTCATGCAATTTGTGTCGACATATTGGCTCCCCTCGGACATCTTGAGCCTCAAAAAGACGGAATCTGATTATAATTCCACTTTTAATTAGTTCAAAATAAATATCTTTAAATTAGATGTTCCTCCAACTGATTTCAAAGAGCGACTGCCGATTGTTTAAGTTTTGAAATGAGGAATGCAATGCAACTAGATATAGAGGATTTATTGATTAGATTCAGACGTCGAGTCTTGAAAGGAATTCAACAATTTTTAATTGATTTTTGAATTAATTAATTAATTTGTAGCAATAATAAATATCGGCCGTAATTGGAGCAATATTAAGCTTCCTCTTCGCGAAGTGACTGCCTCGTGCATTTTAAATTAAGTTTTAAGTAAATTGTAGAAATTGTTTTTAATTTTAAATATTTGACTTATTTATTTTTTAATTAATATAATCAAAAATGTCTTGTAATTATGCCGATGGTAAGCAGTGGAATTATGCCATTTAAAATTTAAATCATGTTTATTGTGTACTTAAATTCGGTTTTTGTTGGACAGGTCTTTCACCGTATAGCAATAAGGGCAAACTTGGGCTTCCGGAAGTAAGTACCTATTTTTGATGAAAAAATGGCTTAATTATTTTTTAATTAATTTTGCAGATTTTTGACGAACCTTCAGAGGTTGACTCAAAAGTGGAAAAACTTGCAGAATGGATCAAAGCTTCAAAATATACCGTTGTTCATACTGGTGCTGGGATTTCTACATCTTCTGGAATTCCAGACTTCCGGTAAGTCCATTCTACAAATGCTTGATGCAATATAAAGACTTTTATTTAATTAATAATTTAATAAATTGTCTTTTTTAATTTCCAGTGGACCGAGTGGTGTATGGACTTTAGAAGAAAAGGTATTCAATTAACGTTTGTTTATGAATCTGATTCTGGAATCTGTACCTAATTATGTTTATTTAATAATAGGGACTCAAGCCGAATATGAACATTTCATTTGACCAAGCTAGACCAACATTTACTCACATGGCTTTGACTGCTTTAGCTGAATCAGGTTCGTATTATCGGGATCATATTATCTGGGCATTAAATTGAATTCGAATTCTTTTGACTTTAAATTGCAGATTACATCAAATACATAATCAGTCAAAATATTGATGGTCTACATTTGAGAAGTGGGCTCAAAAGATCCTTTATATCCGAGCTTCATGGGAATTTCTTTGTATCCCGTTGTTCAACTTGTGAAAAGTAATAGACTATTATTTTTATACAAAACCTAGTCTCTAGAACCGATTCCTAACCGAATAAATCTTTTAATTTGAACAGAGAGTTTATTCGTTCCAGTTCAGCCCCTTCCGTTGGCCAAAAGTGTCTAGACATACCTTGTAAATGGGTCAAATCTGGAGGAAGACCTTGCCGTGGCCGCCTCCACGATAATATTTTAGGTTTGTAACTTTGTACTAGTACAATCAATCATATTGTATGATACCTTTATTTAAAAGAATTTTAAATATAAAATTCTATTGCAGATTGGGAACATAATTTACCAGAACGCGATTTAGAAATGGCTATTATGCATTCCACGTAAATATTTATCTATAATTATTCATATTAAAATTTAAAACCCTCCTAAAAACCTCTCAATTATCTTATATTACACATACTTATATAGGCTAGCGGATTTAAGTATTTGTCTTGGGACAACCCTTCAGTAAGTTTTAAACCTTTAAATATGCAAATTCTGATTAGATTCCAACTAAACTAATTTTGAAAAATTGTAGAATTGTACCGGCAGGAAACCTACCTCTCAAAGCTAAAAAGAATCCAAATGGGAAGTTGGTTATAATTAATCTTCAACCCACTAAAAATGTAATTATTCAAATCATTTATTCAAATTGTATATTAATCCTCTTCCTAATTTTTTTCCTTTTCCAAAAATCAGAACAATAAAGCGGATATCGTAATTCATTCAAAAGTTGACGAAGTAATGAAGAAACTTTCAGATCTACTCGGCCTACATGTTAATCCATATTCTGAGGAACTTGACCCCTCACAAAAGCTTCAAAAATGGGAGACCCTTGGAATGCATTCAAGATCTCTCGAATGGACAATTCCTCGTAAGAAAATCTCGAGGTTTTAAAAAAAAGTTTTTATTAATTTTTTTATTTTTCTATATAGCTTCAAGCATGTCAAAGCTCAAGAAAGTATTAGAGGCATCTAAAGGAGTCACAAAACAAAAAACAAAGACTAGAAAAAGATCTCGTAGAAAGATTGATGATTCAGAGAGTGAGGATGACGATGATTTCATTTCGGAAAAGTACAATCCTCCTCCAAATCCTAGATGTTTTAAAAAATCTAGAGATTTAGCTATTGCGAACAAAACGGAGGAAGAGGGGGAGGAGGAAGCTACTACCAATTCGAATGAAGATACCATCATTAAAAGTGAAGAAAAATTTAATTCTAATAACGTCGACGGCGGAGAAGAATCCCCATTGGATCTTACAATGCATTCTAATAAGAACCATCATGAATCTAATGAAGTTATGAATACAAATAGTATTAGTATCCAGGATTTGAAGGATAAGGAGCTCAAGTTTGTTCAAAAAGTTAAATTAGAAGAATCCTCTTCACCTTCGAATTCCACTCCTCCGATAGATCTCTCACAAACACCCGCCGCCGCCGCTCCTGATATTTCTCAAAACTCTAATAGCGAAAGTATTCTTTGATCATTTCCTTGATTTAAGCTTGATTTTTTACCTCTATTTATAAATTATGTACAATATTTTTAGGAAATTAGATTAGTACTCGTATTATCGGATATTGATTAAAAGTAATTAAAACGTATACTATCTTTAAAGGTTAAATAAATGAGCCTGAGCATTGAGCCATAAAATGACCCATAATTAAAATACGATCATTTGCATATTGATCTTCTTGATCTTTCCTGGTTAATTTATTTAAATTATTTAAAAATATTATTTTTTTGTGAACAAAGAGAAAGCCAATAGGACTAGTACGAGTCTAAATAATACCCTAAAGTATAGGCAGATTTAATTTGCGGTGTCATTGAATCTTCGAAAAATTGGAGTGTTTTTTGTAATTTTTTAATTCCAATTAATTCGATAAAGACATGGAGGATTGTTATAAACTCTCAGCCGCCCTTTGTGGCCACTCGATGGACGTTCGTGGAGTCGCGAACGGGTCCACCCCTGATGGTAAATTATTCGTGGTTTCAGGATCCCGAGATCGGTCCTCTAAGATTTGGATGCCCACGTAAGATCTCTAATTAATAATTAATTACGAGTACTTAATTAAATTCTAAATGTTAATTAATTGCATAATTTTACAGGGAGGATGGGGTAATGGAATTTGTGCAGGATTGTCAGGGACATACCAATTTTGTTTCCAGTATTTGTGTACTACCTCCAAATGGTAAATATCCTCAGGGACTGATCCTTAGCGGAAGCCATGATCATACCATCCTTGGATTTGAGCTAGGGAAGCTTGCCCCAGTTTTTCGGCTAATGGGCCATAAAGGAGCAGGTAAGGGTTTTTAGATTTACTAATTTTAATAATTTCAATTTAAAAAACATTAACCAAGCTCATTTATTATTTTTAAAACAGTTTGCTCCCTGGCAGTCACCGATGATGGCCTCCTAATTAGCGGCTCGTGGGATCACTTGGCTAAGGTGTGGCAAGATCAAGAGAATATTGCCACTTTGACAGGGCATGAGGTAGGCCCAGCATTAAAAAATGTTTTTTGTTTTTAAAAAATTAAAATACATGTTTTTTCATATAGGCTGCAGTTTGGGCTGTAGCAGCTCTTCCAGGGTCTGACCACCGTCTCCTCACTGCTTCAGCCGACAAGGATATTCGACTCTGGGTTGATTACCAGCCTAAAAAAGTATTTCGTGGTCATACAGACTGCGTACGAGCTCTAGCCATTGTGAACTCTAATCAATTTCTCTCTGGAGCAAATGATGCTACGTAAGAATTTCTTTAAATGTGTAAATCTAAACTAATTTTGCCAAATGCACTTCAATGCAATGCAGGGTTCGCTTGTGGAATATTGAGACTGGTGTTACAATCCACACATTCTACGGGCATGATAATTACATTTACTCCCTGGCCCTGCTCTCAGATCGAAATGGGATTGACTTTGCTTCCGTTGGAGAGGATAGAACTCTACGAATATGGAGAGATATGGCCTGTAAGCAAGTTATACATCTCCCTGCGATGAGCGTTTGGTGTGTTAGTAGTATGAAGAATGGGGATGTAATCACGGGTTCAAGGTACGTCTCTAATTTTACATTTTATATGAAAAAGGCTATTGTAAATCTTTAAATGATTAAATTATAGCGATGGAGTTGTGCGTATATTCACCCGAGATAAATCTAGAATAGCTCCAGTCGAAGTCCTCAAAGAGTTTGACGAACAAGTCAGCAAATCCACGATAGCAGCACAACAAGAGTTGGGAGGAATGAAGATTACAGATCTACCAGGCCCAGAGTCACTCCTTATAGAGGGAAAGAAGGATGGAGAGACTAAAATGGTTCGAGAAGGGGATAAAGTTGGTTGTTTTTCATGGAGCGCTGCTGAAAGTAAATGGACCAAAGTTGGGGATGTTGTAGGTGCTTCTGGGGCAACTCAGGGTACATCTGGAAAAGTTTTATTTGAAGGAAAGGTAGGTACTTTTTAAAAAATGATTTGCCAATTTCAAAGGATATTAATTTGTATTTAAAAATTCTAGGAATATGATTATGTATTCAGCGTAGACCTGGATGATGCAAAGAAGCTTAAACTTCCCTATAACATTACCGACGACCCCTGGTTTGCTGCACAAAAATTTATCGACAGGAATATGCTTCCCCAAGACTTTCTTGATCAAATTGCAAAGTTTATAATAACAAATACAAAGGGTGCGGAGCTTGGGACGGCGGGTGGAGATCCAGATTATCAAGATCCTTTCACAGGTTTGTTGATTTCAACCAATAAAAATTTTATTTCCGCTTAAAAATCAAAATAGTCAGATATTTAATTAAAAACGAATTTAAATTCTTAATAGGAGGTGGAAGATATATTCCTGGATCATCTACGGGAATTAATAATGGAGGAGGAGGAGGTATAGATCCATTCACAGGCTCTGGAGCTTATTCAACATCGGCAGCTCAATCAAGGGGATCTGCCTCCACTGAAAGTATGGACACTACAAGCTCAGAGACTTTTAAAACTGTAAATGAATACTGTCAATTTACTCTCGTCCCAAATCTGGAGGCACTGAAGAAAAAGATTCGAGAATTCCTCGGGGATGAGAGCTCCACCGCTCCTCTTCTCTCAGCCAACGTGGATGATTTTATAAAGATTGCTCAAGAGCCTTCCTGGACTCCAAAAGTTGAATCTATGATCCTTGAGGGATTGAAATTGCCAAAAAGTAGGTTTAAAAAAAATTCTGGACGTTTTTCAAGTTTTAAATTCCGATTTTTATCCACTTTTCAGATAAAGTCTTTCCTATCCTGGATATAATTCGAATGGGGTGCCTAAATGGGGATTTTGCTACACGATTAGATCGAAAAATGCCGATTGTGAGCGTTCTACTCCCGGAATTTATCTCAACTGAATTCCCAAATAATCAAATGCTTATGATTAAAATCCTTTGTAATTCTTTTGGCCCTGCCAATCCTACTCTAATGTCCTCTCGTGCTTCTGTGATTGCATCCCTCCTTAATAACATTGTAAAAGCTAAGCAAAATCAAATTGCAACTGCCTCCATTTTCCTAAACTATTCTATTGTTGTCTCTAACCTGGATGGGAACAATAACTCGCTTTGGACCAATGAGGAATCCCAATCTGAAATACTTATGGCATTAATTCAATATCTGGATGCGTGTGCTGAAGAGAATGAAGCAATATTCCGATGTCTTCTAGCGATTGGGAATCTCCTGGAAAAGAATCCTAAAATGAAATCATTATTCGATGGACTTGGAGGGAAGGCAATTGTTGAAAGTTACAAAAAGAATGGACCTCTGGAAAAAATTAAAAACTCTTCTACACAAATCCTCAATTCTTTGAAACTTTAAATAGCTGGCATTGGAAAAGCTGAAATAATTTAATTAATTAATTAATGCGAAATAATTTCAACTCAATTCTTATTACGGATATTCTCTACCTACCTTGTATACAATATTTTATATTACATGTACTAATCCTAAAGATTTTGTAATTAAATATTAATTAATATTCAACGATACAATTAAATGTCTATTGCTTTGAAATAATTAGATCTTTGTATCTTTTTATATTCGAGTCAAAATTGATCCTGGGTGAAATGAATAAAGGAAATTCAATCAAAGTCAAATGGAATTATATAATAGAAAGGAAGCCAATAAATTAAAGGAATCTATTATTTTTTTATTAAATTAAAATTATTTGATTCGGAAGCACCTATATATTTGTATAATTGCATTGGACAGTTCTATATTGATCTTTATTTGCGTTTAGATTCAAATTCTATTATAAACCTTAATTGTAGGTTGGTATAATATAGATTAAGATGATTTCCTTCGCCAAAATGGAATGAAATCCAGGAAATGTAATCCATGATCCTCTTCCTTTGGCTTCTCTTCACCCCCATCCGCATTTGAGTCTGCCGAGGCTTTCTTATTCTCCATCAATAGCGAGGATTGTCGTTCCTCCTCCTCCGAAGTCACCTTTTCCACCTCCTCAATTTGATTTAGAATATTCATCTAAAATATACGAAATATTCAATTAGGTTTAGCAAGTTTAGTTTTGCATATTGAATATACCGATGGAGTTAAAGACATCTCGTCCTCTTGTTTCATGAAATGAACATCCTTTGCTGGATTCTGGCTGTAAATTTTAATTTTGTGATTTAATACGTCAATTTATATACCAATCTTTTTAAAAACCTTATGTAAAAAGCGTGGAAAAGTCCTTTCCGTTCCAGCAGCTCCTCAAACTTTCCACTTTCAACAATCTATAAATTTCCTGGTTTATATTTAACAAATTTTTACTGGATATCTTCGAACTCACCTTCCCCTGATGAAAAACTAAAATCATATCCGCATTCCTAACCATCCCCAGCCTATGTGCTACGGAAATACAAGTTCTCCCCTCACAGGCCTTGGCTAGGGCATTCTGAACAATATTCTCCGACTCTTGATCAAGTCCTTGGTAGGTGGAATTAAGAAGTAAAATGGGAGGATTCCTCAGAAGAGCTCTTGCGATTGAGATCCGAAGACGTTGACCAGATGTAAGAAGACCTGCCCCAAGTGATCCTACTGGAGTCTCATACCCCTCAGGAAGGGACATGATAAATGAATGGATATTCGCCCTTTTAGCAGCCTCGATAATCTCCCCTTTGCTAACTTTCCTTGAATTATCCCCATAAGCAATATTCTCTCCAATTGTGCGATTAAAGAGTTTTGCATCCTCTTCAATGAATCCAATTTGACTCCGGAGGAATCCCAAATTTAGTACTCGTAGATCTTGACCGCTTAGCTTTATTGAGCCCCTATCAATGTCAAAAAACCTCGGGATGAGATGAATACACGAGGTTTTCCCAGAGCAATAAGTTCCCACAAGTGCTACGATTGTATTGGGTTTGATCGTAAAGCTAACGCCTTTGAGACCTTCAGCCTGAGGGGAATCCTTTGGGTCAATTGTAAAGTTTACATTGTTGAACTCGATTTCAGGAACGATATTTGAAGGATCCTTCCAAAAATTAAGGGGAAAAAGAGATTTAGATCATTTAGGATTTAAATGAGGATGCTTTTTAACTTACCATCCTTTTCCCAACATGGTGTATAGCCATTTTAGGTCTTCTCTTTAGGATTTGAATTAACCGAGTCCCAGAAAAGACTGCATTTAAAAATGCTGGGAAGATTGAGAGATTTACTCCAACCATTATACTCCCAATTACGAGCACTTCCGTAACACTGGAGGAGGAGGGAATGGAATTTGTTCTTAAGTTAAGGCTTATATAAACTTACATGAGAGTATCCCTCAATCCATATTTAAGGATATGTTCTTGTCCACGAAAAATACATACTGAGAATGCCCAAAAGTAGGAAGAATGTGTGATTCCAATTAGAAATGAGCGAAGAGCAATTAGAACACGGCTTTTCCTATAGTATACAAATAGATTTATAAATTAAAAGAATCATTAAAAATATATATATTGCTTAAATCTGTAAAGATCACTTACTTCCAATTATTTGTCAAAATCAGATAAAATTTTGAGATAAAATGTCTCTCGAGTTGAAGTCCAGAAACGGCGTATCTACTCTCAAATACATCCAGTACAAGTCGTGACATTTCCTCTTCGGCTCGTTGATCATAAAAGTTTTGAATTACTTCCAGCCCACCATCGAGGAATCCAAAGAGGAAGACAAAAGGGACGAGGAGGATACATTCTGATGCTAATTGAGTAGAGTAATGTAGAGCGAGAATGATCCGAACGATAATTACTACAATGCTGTTTATAAACACTCCATAAATGCATCGAATTATCTATCAAAATGCACACATTTCAGCTCATCTTCATATAATAGGTAGTAAATACATGTCAATAAATCAATAAAAATCTAACCAGCTCCATTTTAGCTGCATCCAATTGCAATCTCTTCATTAGAGATGACAGGGTATTGTGAGGTTGTTCAAACCATTCCATATCTTGATGAAGAATGCTTAGGTATAGCCTCTTCCTTATGAAAAGGATAGTCTTATAGCTTGCAATCCCAAAAGCAATGTACTGATTGTCGGAAAACAATAATTAGAATTTAATTCTGAGCAATTAAAACTTTTAAAGTAATTTCTGGAACCTGGATTGAAATAAAAGCGGCAGACACTAGACCAATTT
Source organism: Megalothorax incertus (assembly GCA_036507255.1). NCBI lineage: Eukaryota > Metazoa > Arthropoda > Collembola > Neelipleona > Neelidae > Megalothorax > Megalothorax incertus. The sequence goes on along the minus strand of JAAZTK010000136.1, from coordinate 16,355 downwards.
CCACCATAAAAAGTGCAAAAAGCTTTGTTTTGTGAGCAGTGTCCTTAAAGCTCACTTTCCTCAGGTGCGACTGTCAAAAAACGGTGACTTTGCAATATTTTGCATAAATTTCGATTAAATTAGACATTTACATGGACAGCTTCGCCAAATATGACCCCATAAAATGGAATGACAATCCCCAGACCAATCGAGGCGAGGATTCCGATCAAGATTAAAATGTAATTTCTTGAGCACATTCGAATAATGTGAAAGAGGAGGCATCTGATCCGTTTCGGAGCCTTTTTGGAATTTAAAAAAATTTAAAAATTGAACTGATCAGCGAAATTGTAGTTAAAAGCGTACCTCTAACGTCTTTACAAAGGCTTCTCGAACCATATTATATTTTTTCCAATCATTTTCAAATTGCGTGGTACTCATTGAAGATGTGACACGGAGAGGGCCATCGGAGGAGAAAGAAGTAGCAGCCGAGAGAGGGATTGTGGCTTTTTGGTCTCTCCCTAAGTGTTCTCCCCGCTGCCTTAGCCCATTTGTCCCATCAGGAGCCAGGATGGTCGAAGGTTTTCCAGAAGCATTAGTTTTCATCCAATCCCTTTCCTCCTCAATTAACTTGAGACGGATCCTCCCATCAAAAGGAGTATTAAAAACAATCTGACCAAAGGGGAGGAGTTGATCTGCATTCTTAATATCCGTTAGAATCACAAGCTCCTTGATATTCTTATGAACAATAATATTCTTTTGTATTCCAATCTCGTTTTCCCCTTGAACTTCATCAATTATTGGTCGAGAGGGGGTCCCTTCAACGAGAGCAAGCTTGTAATAAGGACCTTTGGCTTTAAGAAGTGAATAATGAGTTCCAGACTCGACTAGCTGCTCGAATTTAAATTTAAATTACATATAAACATCGTAAAATTGTTAAAAACCTACCTTTCCCTTTTGGAATACTAGTACGAGGTCAGCATTTACAATGGTATTGAGACGATTAGCAGCGATGAATGTTGTTCTATTCTTGGACGCCTTTTTAACCGCCTCCTGAACAATTGATTCGCTCTGATAATCTAACCCGGAAGTTGGCTCGTCCATGATTAGGAATTTTGGATTTCTGAGTATGGCTCGAGCGATGGCTATCCTTTTCCTTTCGCCGGAGGTTAATTTGTAACCCCTCACCCCAATCCTTGTATTGTACCCCTTGAAAAAATAATTAGGCTAACAGGAAGATTTTTTTGAGTAAAAAGTTACATCTTCCAGACGCTGAATAAACCCGTGAGCATTCGCCTTTTTACAAGCTTCTACAACTTCCTTGATGGATACATCAGGATTCCCCGTTTTAACATTCTCCTCAATTGTGTCATCAAAGAGGTCAGAATCGTAAGGGACTAGGGACATTTGACTTCGAAGCCAACGGGTACAAATTCCATTGATGTCCTCGCCATCGACTTTGATCTGATTTTGGAAATTAGCATTTTTAAAACGAGGTTCAAATTGATTAAATTTTTCGCGTGGATCTTACAGTTCCTTTTGTCACCATATACTCTTTCAATATTAGCTTAAGAATGGTCGACTTTCCAGCACCGTCTAATCCTATGATTTAATTGCCTTTAATTTTTTTTAATCCATGCAGGTGAATATTAAACTCGAAGGATTATCTTACCTACAAGTCCCACCTTCATCCCTGGCGAAACTTTGAAAGATACTCCTTCCAGCACCTTGAATAATTAATATTGTTACCAAAATGCATGCCTAATACGGATAAAAATTATATTTAAATTACAGTATTTGACTTCTGACTCGGATAGCTAAATGAGATATTTTCAAACTCAATTTCCCCCGAGCATTTATTCTTGGGATACATTCCTTCATTGCTTAAAGGGTCAATTTCCGGTTTCCTATAAAAAGATGCATCTTGTAAAATATCTGTACCATTATAATCACTTGGAATTATCAATTAACTTACGTGTCACTAATGTGATAAATCTCATTCGCGTAATATCTCGCTACATGAAGCTTATCATAGGCAGGGTAAGCGAGAACAAGGGACATGGCTCCGTAAATGAGACAAAAAAAGACAATAATGGCATCTCCAATATCATAGTCTTTGAGTGAGAATGATTCGACATCCGTGCAAATCTCTTTTGAAAGGAGAAGGTATGCTCCAGCCCAAAGGAGGACAGAATATGAAGCATAGAAAGATAGCCAGGGGAGACCTTTAAAGAGCCCTGTGATGATAATCTGTTGTGGTATTCCTTCGGAGCTTTCATTCAGGCTTGTTTTGAACCGATGAAACTCTTTTTTCTCTCCTCCATAGGCTGACACTGTCCTTATTGAGGAAATGGCCTAAAAATATTAAATAATTAGGCAATTATATCTTGTAATTTAAAATCCCAAACCTCCTCAGCTATTGCTCCAGCATGGGCATAAGCTTTTTGCTCCTTGATGACAAGTTTAGCCTCTGCAACGGCCGCAATCCGGATTGAAATGAATATTATGGGTATTACAACCAGGCCTAGGAGGGATAGGAGCCAACCATGTAGGATTGCAGTGACTGTTGTTGAAATGAAAGCAGAGCTTAGAGCAATAGCTTGAGCCAGACCTTCGCCAATTGCTTCTCGGATTCGCTGCGAGTTGCTAAAATTTTTGTATTTAAAAAAATATTTAAAGGCTGCTTTTTTACGAGAATGTTAAGACCCTTACTCGACTACTTTTGCGCTAAAATCATGCTCTTCGTGGATATCGAACCAATTCTTATCCTTCCGGATTAGAGCCTCGAAAAAGGTGGATCTCATTCTTATAATCTGGGTAAATTTTGAAGATTTGCATTATTTTAAATATTTAATGGCTAATTTGTAGGCAGTATACCTGGCGTGAGGCGGCATAATACCAACAGAAAAAATAAATCATGGACAGAATTGCGTAGATTCCAGCCATCCAAGTGTGCTCATAAGCGAATGTATGAATACTTGCTCTGGCAGCCTTATCCGGTTCATCAACAATCGTTCGACTAAAATTGAATTAATTAAAGCTTACATTTAAATATCTAATTTCTGAATTACTCTTCAATTTCGGGAAACCCCTCTTCACATTGGGTGGCATTAGCTCCTCTTCGGACCTGATTTACAATGGATATTTCACGAGCCATCCTTCCAAATTGCCAAAACATTATAGGGTGGCAAATCCCAGCTAAGATGGCAGCAATTCCCCCGATAAACATCAAAAATCTTTCGGTGTTAGTTGAATATCGGAACTGCCATTACAATTCAATTAGCGCTGAGACATTGCAAGTTTAATTCGTAAGGGAATGGATTTTTACCAAGCTTAAAATTGATGTCTTGTCAGTCCTTGCCTTTGGGGAAGCTTCCTGTGTCCTCCTATAGTAAATATAAGAGGTGTAAGCATTTAATTTAAATTGTAAATACGATTATATTTACTTCCAGAATCGCTTCCTAATCACATGCTGATCTAGCTCACTCTGGAATGCAGGATTGACATAAGATGCATCGTGAGATTGGGCCGATTGATTGCCTCTTACTCTCCACCTTCCCTTCAGCCAAGACTTCCTCCTCATCCTCATCAATTTCAAGCATATTTCCGCCACTTTGATCTCCCATGTTTATTTTTTGAAATCAAAACACAAGCATTTCCAAAATTCCAATATGTATGGCTTAATTTCTAAACTTTTTTAAAGACCTAGATTAATCTAGTGCTATATTTCATAATGATATATCAATCAAGCACCAAATTTCTATCGTTTTTTAGCATCAATTAAATTCATTTATTTATTTCCAGTATTTTTATCAACGTCATCCACCTCATCCTCATCTAAATCAACCTCATCATTCTCTTCCAAAGGGATTTCCTCATCGTTGAGCTCATCTCTGGATGTGGCAAAGAACCTCATTTGACTATTTGTAAGGTCTGACTCTGATGATCCAGAGCTAGATGATCGCCTAGACTCGCTATGACTTGTTCTTGTACTTGTTTTATACTCGTCATAATTAAGGGATGCCTTCCGATGAGAGAAACTAGCATGTGAAGTTGATCTGGTGTACTCTGCAAGTCTTTGGGTTAAAAGCATGGCTCGGTAGACTCCATCCTCCTCCAAGAGTTGATCATGTCTCCCCATTTCTACAATACTTCCATGTTCAAGTACAATAATGAGATCAGCTCCCCGGATCGGATGGATCCTTTCGGTTGATAGGATTAGAGTTGCACCCTTTGAAGCTTCCATGATTGCTCCTTGAAGCAGAGCTTCATTTTCTTCGTCTATTGACCCAATAGCATCCTCCACGATTAAAATCTTGGGCCTTCGAATGATTGCACGAGCTACAGAAATTCTTTGCTTGATGGCAAAAGCATTAGGACTGGACTCTAATGCCGTAATGCTTGAATTGTAGCCCTGCAAAGTGTTTGAAATTAATTAATATTCAATATAATTGCAGGAATTGTCAAACCTTTGGTAGTGACATAATAAAATCATGGATTTGTGCTCGCCTTGCGGCTTCCACAACCTCTTCATATGATACGACCCTCGAGGAATCCCCAAATTCTATATTCTTTTTAATAGACGACTCAAGGAGCCCAGGATCCAAATCAATTAGAGCAAAAAGCTTTCGATATTCTCCTATATTGATGTCGTTTATATCCAAATCCTCTTCGAATTTCTATCAAATGAAATAAATCACAATTGTCATATTAATGTATTGGCTAAATCAGTCCAAAAACTTACAATTTGCCCAAACTTGGCTTTGTATAATCTGAGGATTAATCCTATCAGTGCGGATCTACCAGACTCTCCATGTCCCACAATTGCTACGAATTTCTTGGACGGGATTACGAAGGATAACTGGAGGAAATTAATGCATTTTTTACCTTTTAATATTATTTGGGGCGAATATTTAAATTTACCTTTCGTAAAAGCCCCTTATCAGTTGTTACAATGTAATCAAAGCTGACATTCTCAAACTTAATCCGTGGTGGTAGGGATATAGCGTCCCTCTCATCAGATCTTTCTATCTGAAAGCAATTAAGTTCTGCATTATTCAAAAATTAGGTAAATGTCATCAGGATTGGACGCGATATGTACCAGATTAGGATTTTGAGACATTTTATCGTTTTTTGGTCCATCATGGAGTGTCTGAACAAACCTTTGAGCTGCTTCCCTGCTCAGCTCTGAATTGGGAAGATTTGTAAGGATTCCTCCAAGTCTAATTATGAGAAATATTGGTAGCTCTCCAATCCTAATTTTTTTTAAATTAAAAAAGCCTTTCAAATTTCAAATTTTTAAAAGTAATTTCGGATCTGCATACAATAAAAATGCCCAGAAGTATTCTCTTTCGCCAAATCCGGAACGCATCTTGGCATCCGACCCATAATACGCCCAAAAAGCATAAAGTAAATACGGAGCTGATTTAACAATGCAGAATGTAGCGGAATGAAATATTGTAATCAATCTCAACCTCCTACAAACAAATATAATTGCAAAATTATATCGTATCGTAATTGGAATTGCTTGAATAATAAATTTGATTGATTTCATACCAAGTTTTTGCTCTTAATAGCCTTTTATATTTCGCGAGCACATATTCCCCCAATCCAAGCTCGACAATTGTTTTATAATTGGTCATAACCTCATAAGCAAACTATTGCCGTCAAATCATAGGTATATAAATAAATTGAGCAAGTTTGTGGTTAAAAATATGTGCGTACAAAGTAGAAAAAATTACATTTGAACTCTCTTCCAGGTGGTGATCAATCCGTAGCTCAAGGTCTGCTTGGCTTAAATTATTATTGACCCGAGTGGCGATAACAAGTAGAATTCCAAAGGCAATCAAACACAGGGTATGGTTGAGGAGTGGTGTGAAAATTGTAATAACAATTGCTTTGACTAGAGCTGTGGCGAAAGATATAATGCACTGAACAATAATAGTGTAAGCGACCACAATCTGTAAATTGGGGGTTTCAATTTAACATAGATCTAGTAATATCTGGTTAAATATTAGATGTAAACAGCTTACTTTTGTGATAAAAGAGCAATCGAGTGCAAGTCTTGCACACAAAAGCCCAATGTCATTCTCTGTGTGAATTACAAATAAATTAATTGACCGTAAATGCATATACAGCTTAATTCAGTATACCTGGGAAGTCGAACCACTCTAGGTCATGCTTCAATATAGACTCGAATAGTTTCTTGCGAAGCCTGTAGACCAATTTGTGTGAAAAATATCCCCAGTATACTCGCTAGTAGTAGTTTATACATCAATAAACATCATTAAATGTAATTACGCTCTAAAAAAGGGGTAATTTACCGAAAGAAATCCTACAAGTCCCATTGAAACTCCCATTATTAGGATTTTATAAAGTGTCCATGTAAGATGATCTTCATTCACCAATCCTTCATCCCTTTCTGTTAGATAGCTCTGATATTTTGAATTAATTGTTAATTTTTATTTAATTAAATGGAAAATACCATTAGAATTGTAGCCATAAATTGAGCATAAATTGGATAGGATGCACCAATCACAGCAAGTAAGATTAGACCTGGGATTAAAAGCCACCATTCTCTCAAAATAATCCGGAAGATAGCTATGTGGTTAGATTTGGGTCTCTGCACCCTGTGTTTCTATTTATAATGTTTTAATTTATGAAATTGTATTATTTTTTAAATTTAATTAGATATTAGTATACGGATTGGTCGAATTTCTCAAAATAATCATTCCAAAATGCGTCAGAGTCATCAGATTGGATGGAAATGTCATCCTCAGTGGAATTCTGCGACCATCCATAAAGATTCCTCATAGCAGTATTCCTCAGGATTCCAATTGAAGGTTCCTTCGCTTCGTTATGACCCTCGGTTGGGGCTTCTTTGTTCTCAATCACGGATCTTTTTGATTCTAAAGACAATATCGATCCATATCCTATGAGTATATCAATATTTTAATAATGTATACTTTGAAGATTTCGCTTAATTCGCCAAATATCTCGCTCTTTTAATAATTTGTTAGCTCTCCATTCCATGAGCCTTTCCATATGCCCTAGAGGAGTCAATATTTAAGAAAAATATCAATAAAATCTCATAATATGAATCATTATTCATTAAAATAGGCTTGGGGCTAACGGGGATTGTAGGCATCAGTGTGCTCTTTATAGATATTCCGAATTAGTCCAATAAAACGAGCCCAAATTGATTTACCCCTATGCTAATGAATAGAGAATGAGAATTTAAATAAATTAGAACAAAGATTTTAATTTGTCGATGATTACAATGTCACCGAGTAAGCTCAGGTAGGAAACTTCATCTACAGAGGTGCCACTATCCCGAATACTACTACCATCCCCTTCCTCAACCTCCTCATCTCTCCTTGAATGCATTCGCTCAATTGCTTGTGCAAATTTGAAGGTTTGTAGCTGGGATTGAAAAATCGGCCGTTTCTCTATTCAAGAATCAAGACTAATTAGTTGAAAAAGAATAAAAGTATAGCACATATTGTATTGTACAACGAGTACGGACCTACAACAATATCGACAAGACCTTCAATCATTTTAAAATAAGTTCCGTTCGCTTGAATTAAATCTTCGTGATTTCCGTCCTCCACGATCTAAGAATTATGAATAAAAAAACATTGATTTTTTTTAAAGGAAGAGGAATTCAGGATCTCTTAAACCTTTCCTCCCTCAATCACATAAATGTAATCACAAGATTTGACCAAAGGATTAAACCTCCTTGCTGCAATAAGAATGGTTGAGTGAGGTCGGAACTTTTCAAGGGCAGACGCCAAATGATGGATCTCTTCCTCTTCGTAAATATCGTCAAATATAACAATTGGTGGCATCCGGAGAAAAACACGAGCGAGTCTAATCTTTTTCCGAAGCTTTTCTGGGATTTTTTCACCTTGTTCTCCGCAGATTGTTTGATACCCCTGAAATTAACATGGGCAAAGGATACCTAAAAGTGAAATCCGAGTAAAATTGATGGTAAAATCCTACCCTATGAAGAGCAAGGATGTCAAGATGCCCATTTGCTTTATGTGCAGCCTCGAAAATATCCTCGGAACTTGAATCCAATCTCCCAAACCGGATATTCTCTTCAACAGTAGTATTAAAAATGACAGAATCCTCCGAGATCCTTCCAATTTGACTCCTAAGCCATGAGACATTATAATCCGCAATGTTTCTACCATCCAAATGAATTTTTCCTTTACAAGGATCATAAATCCTTTGAATTAGACCAATTAGAGCAGATTTCCCACTTCCAGCTCCTCCAACAATGCCCACAATTTGACCTTTGAATTTTTAAATCATTTTTATCATTGTCTAGCGCCTTTTTGAAATTTTCAAACCTGGATAAATGGTCATTGTAATATCTTCCAAGATGGAAAGCGTAGGATTTAATGGGAATTTAAGGCTAGCATTTAAAAATTGAATTTTTCCAATAGCATGTGACCGCATTGGGGGAGTTTCACCATCTCCTGAAAGATTGTCAATCCGTGCTTTCCAATCAATGAGAAAAAATACATCATCAGCTCTCCGTTGAGCCTCCCTCATTCTTAGGTAAATCCATGGGATAAGATTGAGCTTGTCCAGAACAAAAAGTAGGATGAAAATGATCTACAATTTGTATAGGAATGTTCAATTGAGCTACGGAAGTCTGGTTTATATTCATTCTCCTTACCACAAAGAGGAACTCGGGACCACGAGTAACCTTCACGGTTAAATGCCAACTCGATTCAACTTCCTCCACCTCTAGATTTGACTCATTCTTCGTACTAGAGCATACATCTTGAATTAGCGGAGTCCCCATCCAAAAGATTAGATCAAATGATGCGTAAATCATGAAAAAAATAAAGGCGAGAGTGGTCGCAGATAGAAGGATCCAACGCCAAAAGTCACCCGTTCTTCTTAAAGCTCTCAGATAACGGCCAGTTTGATTTCCTTCACCCTGGAATACTTTGATGATTTTGACATTGGATAAAATTATTTCTGCGAGTGAATCTGCTTTGGCGTATTTTTTATGATCCAAAGACATTTCCCTGCTTGAAAAGTAGCATCCTAAAACTGAGGCAAACTGTGTCATTGGGATGACGAGTCCAAAGAGGATAAGAGCAAGTTGCCAGCAAAGGATAAAGATTAGGATAAATGAGCAAATTAAGCTGGAGATGTAATAGGTTAGTAGAGAAATGTTTCCTCCAAGTGCTGCTCTGATCTGGGTGACGTCCCTGCAAAAGAAAATTAATTTAAGGATTTAAAAAAGTTCAAATATTCTAAAAATACGCGAGAGATGGGAATTTCTTTTGAAATTCCATTTCCTTAAATCATATCCCATTTAATTGTAGGTTGGAATTCAAGTGACAAGCCAAAATCCCAAAATTAGCGACAAAGATCGAGACAATTGGCTCTAAATCCTTTCATTCATTGTTAACTTGACGGAGATAGATCCCCTGCTTAGGACCCAAATGAGTTTAACCTTCGTACCACCCCAACTCACGATCAGTCGAATCTTACATGCGTTTTAACCCCAAAAAAGTGGTAAAAAATTGCCAATTGAAATCTCCTTCAACTCGCACTTACACTCCTTAGGATTGATGGGACAATTATCTTAATAAAAAATGTTTAAATTGCTAGTGCGTAGCGAGTATTCGTACGATATGTCTATAGTTAGATAGCAAAGCGTAAGTAAATCAATTCAAGTTTGACTTTTAATAAATTCTTAATTCGCATTCATTAAGTTTGGTCCTAATCTGTACCGTGCAAAAACCAATTATTTTCCTCAGTATTGAAATTAAATTGTGTATTTTTTGAGGAAACAACCAATCCCTTGTCTAACCAACTCTCAACTCTTAATAATTAAGCTGACATAAAATCGGCAGTCTTGAGAAACTGCGAAGCACACGAAACACCAATTACAGGTCTAATACTACACTTACCCCTACGTCGCTACTTATACAATATATTGGAAGACCACTGCATGTGTTCTCTATAAATCTACAATAAAGGTTATATTGAGATATGTATGTGCTTTGAGTTTGACAAAGAGATTTTTTGTACTCTCTCAAGAGTTGTATTATTTACTACGGACAAAGCCCATTGACTGAAACCCCCCAAAATACTACAACCAATTTACATTTATGCGAACAATGAAATTCTTCCTAAATACATACATACAAGATATTTCCCTCTCACTACAGTCTCAGATTGGCTAATTTCGATTAAGGTATTTGGGACATGGTTGCCCTTCAACTCCTTGTCTTGCCACTGCACTGGACAACCCCTTCTCCTCCTCCTCTTTAATCTCGAAAATACTAGTCTCCAAATCGCCCCTTAATTTACCAAATTCCCCATTTATGGGGAATGGATTGGGTATATAAATCAATTCGATTTCACTGTAATTCCAACAAAACATTTTCAACTCTCTTTGAAATCACTTCAAAAGTCTCCAAAAGACAACCCCAAACTCTTCGAAATGGCCAAGCTCATTGTAAGTTTTTCAAAGTATTTCAAAGTTCTTCAATTTACTAAATCTTAATATTCAAAGGCTCTGATTGCCCTCTTCGCCATCATCGCCGTTGCTCTTGCTGCCCCCGCAGAGGAGAAGAAGGCTGATGATCTTCAGACTGCCAACTCTTTCGGTCTTGGATATGGAGGATTCGGATACCCAGGACTTTATGGAGGATATGGGTAATTTGAGAATCTGAGATTGTCATTCCATTGAAAATGAATTAAGTAATTAACCAATTAATTAACAGTGGATTCGGAGGACTCGGATACGGAGGATTCGGAGGACTTGGTTATGGTGGTGACCCTAATCAAATCTAATTAAAATCCTTTCTAATTGCCCTCAAATTTAAATCATTTTTTTTTCTTAACAGGTCTCGGATACGGAGGATTCTACGGCCGATAATTTCTCAATCTCTTATCAGCCTACTCATCCTAACAGCTAATAACATCATTGCTCATATAGCCTATAAAAATGTTCCAACATCCACATTTTTATCTAATTTAAAAACAATGTGATATATGTCTTCAAATTCTAAAATTCTAGTGCAGGTATGCTCTATGCATATATCTGTAATTGGCGAATCAATTTGGAAATAAAAATTATGTAAATATCGTATTAAACTAACTGTGTTATCCTTCGAGCAAATCCCCTCTCCATATAGGTGTCAAACCATGCATTATCTTTTCTCAGGAGAGCCTCAAAATAGGCATCTCGAAGCTTCCTAATCTGCCAATTTAAATAGGGTTCAAAATTGGGATTTTGCATTGTGTAAATTAATAAATTGAGGGCTAACTTGCAAATCTGCGGAATAGGCTAGCATAAAGTGGAGGAGGAATAGGAGTGGGATAAAGATACAGGAGGAATTGAGCATATCAGCGGATATCTCTTTGCCCCTCCTTGCGAATAGGGTGCCTTTTTCGGTGGAGCTGAAAGAAATTCATTAATTTAATCAATTATCAGCCACTTTACATTTAATATACCATACTTGGCACATCTAAAGTCGTAGATTGCACTCCTAATTAGATTCCCAATCCTGTTTGGAAAATATTTAGGTATAAAATGTATATAAATTCAAGGATTACACTTGATTGAATTAATTAAATGAATTAAACTCACATTAAATAGAGGAGGGGGATAAAGATTCCAGCAACTATTGCAAAAATCACGCCTAAAATGTTCATAATAATCTCAAGGGGACCAGCATAGCGGAACATTCGCCAATATGGTAGGGATTTTTCCTTTGTGATGGCTTCTTTTGCTTTAACCAGCTCCGTTTCCCTAAAATAAAGTCAATTACAAGTTGAGTTAAATCGCTGTCACTCAAGGGCTTTTTTAAAAAGATGTACGGATCATAATAGCTAGTTTCTTTATGATGGTGATTGTGGAATGTGGGGAGAGGAATTGCAGTAAGAGTATTTGAAACGCGTCCATCGGGTCCAATATGCTGAATTTTTATGCTATCCATTCCATGAAATCTTATCTAATTAATTCAATGCATACTCATCCGCGTAATGTACCTATCTAGATTGATATAAATTGCCGAGGAAATACCTATAATTAATTAATCCTGAAAGGAGTAGTTTTAGACAAAATTCAGAATCCCAAATAAGGGGCTGATATTTGATCTACTTTGGTCTGATCCTGGAAGTAGGACAAAGGGCTTCAAGGCAAACCTCAAAAGGGGTGGTGGTTTAGTTATGGTAGAGATGTTTTCACCCATTTTAGGGTTCGATGTGGAATCTCACTTTTGATTAGAGCTCATGAAGTTGGTTAGTCAATCATCAAAATTTTATATATTTATTAATTAATTTGATAACTTGGGATCAATCGAAAAATTATTGTAGCCCCAAAGGGATGCCATTCTGTCTTTAAAAAAAGGTTAATCAATGTCTTTTCCGCACCTAATTACTCAGGTACAGGATTTTTATGATTTTGAAATAATATATTTTAATTTTTAACTGAACTTTTAAAAAAGGACTTGATAATCCCGCTGGCGTCGTCAAAATTGACATCAGTCTAAAATTCTAAATTCTAAATCTCACATTTCAAGTATTATACTTACAATTTTAAAATATTAGATTTTTAGAATTTAAAAAATTATCTTTAAATAAATTATAGAAAATTTGGATTGTGAGGCACGATTAAATGTTATACTCAGGATCAGAACTCATGATTGCCATCATCAAAATTTCCAAATTAAAAAATAGGTAATTAGCAATATGATATGTAAATGAATATCCAAAATAAATCGGAACATTACGTCGCGGTCGTAATGATTACGACGAAAGCGCAGTAACTTATCTATATTATTAAAATTCTATTTTTGTATGGATTTACCATACTCCTAATTAACAGAAGCTCGACAATTCATGAAATGGTACCAACGGAAAAGGAGAAAAGGTAAAAGGCTTTTAATTATGCATTGGTTTCCTAATTTGACCCAGGAATCCACTCCCTCCCAATAATCATCGATATTCCTTGACAAAAATGTCAATAAATGCAAATATTCGTAAACTTTCAATTTCTATTATATTTATTCAACTTGCTTCTCTCCTCAGACACGTCTGGACATTGAAAAATGTAATAGAATAAAAAAACATTCATTTTTAGGGGGATGAAACGCGAAGAATGGGTAGCTCCGATTCCGGGTCGTCCATGCTTGACAGGTTTGTAAGTTACGGAAAACTCTCCGAGGTAGTGTCCAACCATCTCGGGCTGAAATCAACCAAATAGGATTATAATTATTAATTACTACTACCAATAATTAAAATAGCATTGGATTTTTAAAGACTCGTCGTTACCTTAATTTCGACTTGATTGAAAGTCTTGCCATTGTAAATTCCCACTATGCTTCCAATCATCTCTGGGATAATTAGCATATCACGAAGATGCGTCTTTACCACTTCCGGCTTCTCGTTGACGGGTGCCTCTTTCTTTGCCTGTGTACCAAATAAAAATTTAGAAATTAACAAAACAGTCCATCAAAATTTCAAAAATCACAAATTCGCAATCTTATTTTTTACACACCTTTCTTAATTTCTTTAAAAGAGCCATAGGCTTCCTTTTTAATCCTCTGTTCATCTTCCTCCTTGCCCTGGCATGAACAAGTTCTGTAAACTGCTTCCTGTGAAATTAATAAATCAAACTTTAATTCTAATTGCATGTCAATATTCGAAAAAAACATGTAGACTTTCCGACAAGTTTCTGAGCTTATTTAATCTACAATTTACGGGCAATTTACCTCAAAAAAAAACTACACTAACAGCCCGAGGAATTAATCAACATTTTAATTACAAACTAATTAAACCCAACTTACATATTCATGTCCAAAAGCTGGTCAAGATCAACTCCCCGGTATGTAAACTTTCGAAAAGTCCTCTTCTTCTTTACCTCCTCCTGAAATGGACAAATTTTATTAATTCTGACAACCCTAATAATTTTGCAATAAAAACCAACAACTTACGTCAGCCATGATGGTCAAATTCCTTCAAAATTTGGCAAAAATTTGATAAAAATTCCAAAAAATTGCAATTTTTGCACGCCGGATATTTTATAAATTCTGGTGGATTTGAAGCGCCAAATTCAAACTCGGGGCAGCTTTTAGCTCAATTCCCTATCTCTTATGCATAAAAATCCAAAATCTCCAAAAAACGATTGTTTTTTTAAAAATAAATGCCACTTTATTTTGTATTATTTGATATTTCTTAATTGCTCAATTAAATTAATGCTAACAATTTACTAACAATGTATTACATCAGACTTAGGGGATTATGAGGACTTTAATTATTCATCTTGGAAGACTCCCAAGAGTCTAGGGCTGACTTTTCAGGATCCCGAGGGTAGCCCCTGAATTTTTCCTCCCCCCTCTCCGATGAGCGAGTAGATCTTGACCTGGCTCCTCCAAGTGGCATCCGGTTTGGATTATGAGATTTAGGTGCATTCCTCATCCTTCGATCAAATCCTTCATCCTCAAAATAAGGGTCAGCCTGAGGAAGAGTAAATCCCATTCGAGTTGCTGCCTCTTCGGTTGACAATTCCCCTTTCCCCTTATATTCTTTGCTAATTTCAGAATAACGGCGATTTGCTTTCAAATACGAGAGATATGATTGGCCCACACTCATTAAATTCTTGGATTCTCCAGTCAGAGGATTTTTCTCTGGATCCTGTGAATATTTAAATGGTCCAAAATTAAAAGTTTCAAGAAAAATACTAATTAGAATTTAGGAATGTCAACTTACAGTGATTTGGAATCTTCTGCTGAGCTGCATAATGTATTTCCACATGGGGGATGACTGAAAAACGTATTTTTCATCGTGATAAAGGGTTGGACGTAGTTCACGGTAAAGAGATCGGAGAAGTGTGATGGTTTTTTGCTGCTGAGATATAGAGGAGGCCATGACTCGTCTGTTAATAAAAAAGATAATTAATTATTTATATTAGTGGCTTAATTAGTTAACAATGCTTTAGATTACTTAATTGAAAACAATTACAATTTGAAATCAATACAAAAAGTGGGTTGTATTTCGGTTATCAGGTGGGGGGCTTTGCTCGCCACCCAGTTCCCAAATTCAACATGTTTTATACTAAGTCGGCCATGGCAAATTTAATGGGACAGGTCACGCCCCCTGGCGGTGACCTCCCTCGTGACCCCGAGGTCAAAGTCCTTATATATATGACCTGACCCCTTGAGTGACACCTCATTCGAACCGGGATGACCTGGGGAGGTCAAAGGTCATGACCTCGAATTCATATGTCAACCCAGTCAAAAGTTAT
>JAAZTK010000135.1:0-28348 GCA_036507255.1 Megalothorax incertus | reverse complement strand
TCAAAATTTAACTGACGGTTAAATATTTAACTGGCTCTATTTCGGCCGGTTAAATATTTAATCCTCGGTTAACTAAGGAGGAGAATACCCAGCATGAAGGTGCTCGGATCTTAATGAAAGTTACATCATTTTGAAGCTTGAAACACGTAGATTATTGTCTGCAAAAAAACGGTGACCAATGGGCAATTTTAGAGGTCATACGACCAGGTCAAACGGGGAACTAGCTGGTCATGCGGGCAGAATAGCGTGCTATAGCCTGACTACAGTACAGTGTATTCCTCCGCCGCCCTATTCCCAATACATTACATTGAACTTTGACACGGAAAATTACTATCCGAAGCCTATCGGATCCAATGCAATTTTTGATATTTCCAATCTGAAATCCGACCTAAAATAATTTTAGGTCGGATTATCGGATCTATCTGAACAGATTTCTGATTGATTTTCACAATACCAAAAATTCTAATTTGATTGGATAGAAAAATTGCCATGCAATCCGGTGTTTGATCTGATTCAAATATCTATAAAGCCAATCAAAGCGTTCGGAAAATCGAATTGAAATCCG
Source organism: Megalothorax incertus (assembly GCA_036507255.1). NCBI lineage: Eukaryota > Metazoa > Arthropoda > Collembola > Neelipleona > Neelidae > Megalothorax > Megalothorax incertus. The sequence goes on along the minus strand of JAAZTK010000135.1, from coordinate 27,783 downwards.
ATCATCCGAAATCCTAATATTATCGATTCAATCCGATCTCAGATCCGATTTGGAAAATTGGCTTTAGATCCCAGCCCCATTTAAAACTTTTCATCAAACTTTTCAGTGCAAAAATTTAAATACCCAATGCAATGATGAGATGACATTTGCGACTTTGACTTTCAATTTAATAAAAGACCAGGTGGTTTTATTATTATTTAACTAGTAAATACCCATGATTTTTTATTATTATTATTTAATTTAATTAATTCACATGTGCATTCCAAATCGCAATAATGCTGAAATAAATCAAGAATTCAATGTGCATTCCAGAGGTTATTCCAGAATTAAATTTTAATAAATTAGACCCAAAAATAAGTATAAAATCGAGAGGATTTTTTCTAAATTTTATACCAAAAAATCCACTAAAAAAATATTAAAAATCCCAATTTTTTATCCCAATCTTTGATTTTTTGACGACCATGAATTCCCAACTATTTTTCCTTGCAATTATCCTCGTTTTGGCCATTTCGGTAATTTTTAATTTATAATTTTTTTGTGATTATTTTTATTAAATTGAGAAAGGAGTGTACGGGATTTGAATAGGTTTAGGGCCCTCCGGCCAACACAAACGAAACTTTTCAGGCTGATAGATTTAGACCTCCACTACAACTTAAAGTCATTGATCCTAATTCTCAAAACCCTTTAAACAATCCGAACAATCCGAATTTGCGCAAAACCGGGGATTTTGGAATACAAAAACCCTCATAACTCGGGCAAATCTCAACCGATTTTAAAATCTTTGCCATTTTAGAGTTAATTCAATGTAGAAATGTTCAAAACTTCCCCGATTTTAAAATCGGGACGAGAAATTTGACATTTTTCATTCCGAATGGCCAAATTTTGAACTTTTATGAGGATTTTTTTATCAAGATTAAACTGCACCGACTCTAAAACTTCAAAGATTTTTTAAATTGGTTAATTATTAGCCCGAGCTATGCCTGTTTTTGTACAATATTTGATTTTACTGATTTTGACCAATTTCAAGTCCGATTTTGGGATTTTTTGCAAGGTTTCAAATTCGGCGCAATAATAAAAGAGGGGGTTGTAGAGGAGGTCGAAATCTATCACCTTGCAAAGTTTGTGCCGGACAATTGACCCTAAATTTCCCCAAACCCGGTACCCTCCTATATTTAACTTCTTTTTCAATAATTTCCGCTAGATGGCATATGCGATGCCACAAACTTGGGGTTGGAATGGCGGAGATGACGGCGCAAAGCCAATGATGTACACATGGCCACCAACCACCACTGCCTCATCCACCACCGGAGGCTCTACTAACGCCCAACTTCAGAATTAAATCAACTTTGAAAAACTCGAAAATTGAATTTAAAAAAATCATTATATTAAAAATATGTCCATTTATTTGATTTGGCGTTATTTATGGAAAGGTCTACCATATATTAAATAAATAACAATTGGAATATAAATCATCTTGTTTGCACTTTTGGGTTCGTGGATGGTAAGGGAACGAACCCTATACAATCGCTCTGTCTGTGCGGCCGGCCGTCCCTCTGTGTCGCGATAACTTTCGTAATCCTTAACGGATTTGTTCCAAATTTGGTTAGCAAGTGTATTAGGTCAAGGCGGAGTTCGAAAGGGGGAGGTCATGGGTCAAAGGGGGTGGAGTTATGGGCAAAAATTTGGAGGAGATCATGCCCATTTCGATCCCTATGGGTTCAATTTAGCTGAAACTCGGTCCTATGGGGTAGTTTGACCCCCTGATTTCGAATTTGACCTTTGCTTTTTAACTCTGCCCGCCGGTGACCCCAGGAGGAGTGTCAAAATGCTCAAAATATGCTGGAACTCGGTTCCATGTGGTAATTTGACCTACAGAATTCAAATATGGCGCCAAAACACGTCCACGAACCCTCCCAAGCGGCCTCTGGCACTTTTTTTATTTTAAGTACATACACTAGGGGGAATACATAGCTCCAAATAATTTTATCTAAATTCAAATTACTCTAATATTATAATATAGCTTGCGAGTATTATACTAATACCATTAAGGATAAGTTTCTTTAATAAGTGCACATGTACTAGTACTAGTACATAGGGTACATAATACATATGATATACGTATATTAATAGTATTAGTGATAAGAATGAATGAATTTCTTGGAAAAATTGCGCAATTTTGCATTAGATAATCCTATATTTAAATCTATATATATTTAAATGGCAAATGATATTGCAAAAATCTCTGCAAGACATTTGTAGATAACTCTTTAATATTTTTGCAAAACTTGGCACATGTAAAACCATTTGATTCGCAATAACTCGAATATTAATTCGCGAATTTTGGAGCCAATTTCCTCAAAAAATCTTTCAAAATGCGATTTTTCTTGTCAAGTTTGCTAATTTTTCTTGCAATTTCATCCCATGTTTCCTCAAATCCCACCCAAGTTCAAAGGTTAATTTTTTTACAAATTTTGGCAAATTTTTGCGAATTTTTAAAATTGATTTTGATTTTTTAAAAACAGTGAAATTGAGCCGGTTGCTATTACATCTGGGTCCGGATATGCGAGGGTTGCGCGATCAGATTGCCCACAGGGATTTATCCGGGTCGGATCAACATGCAGACGCCGAATGGGATAATTTCGGATCTGGACGGATTTTTTAGAAATTTTTTAGAAATTTGCAAAATCAGTTTAAAAATTTCATTTGATTTTTTGTAGAAAATTATTCAATCCGATCCTCCGAACATTCCGATCGGCTTCGAATCAATTTCAATCCCAAGTGGATCGGATTGTGCAAAAGTCCTTCGGATTGTTCGGATTAATCGGATCAGATTATGTTAATTTTAAGTAAAAAATTTAATAAATTTTCGTATGTAAAATGTATGACCCAAACCTGCATATATTGTAGTACAAGTATTAGCTATCTGTATATAGGGCTGGGATCCGAAGCTTAATTTCCCAAATCCGATCCGAATTCGGATTGAACTAAGATCCGTGGTTCGGATTGGGGTTCCAGGGGGAGGATTCAATCCGATGGCTCCGAACGCGAGGATTGGATTCGGATCAATTTCAATCCGATCCCAAATATTAATTCGCATTTAATTCACATACAATATTAAATTCTCGGAATTTTTGCAAATATTTGATCAAAATGAAATTTATTTTGGCAAGTTTGCTAATTTTTTTGGCAATTGCAACACTGGTATCTTCAAGGCCCGCAGATGGCTCGGATGAAACGATTACGACTCAGCCAGGGTAGCAAATTAATTGCAATTTTTTGCAAATTTTAAATATAATTATTTTAAAGTATTTAAATATAATACATAATTATTTTTAGACCTGAACCTGTCGCTGGCGTTGCTCGGACAGACTATGAGAGAAATGTAACGGCGAAAACTTGTCCTAAGAGCCATATTCTTTTTGGAGGAAATTGCATTCGAAGAAATCAAAGGGGATAAGTTATATTTCCATAATTTGTGTCTTTTTTAAACATTTACCTAAATAAATCAAAAATTAACAGGTAAATATAATTTTAATAAGAATTTAATAAGATTTAATAAGATTTAATAAAAAGTTGATAAATTATGGTATGATTTTATTAGGTCATTAATTTAAAAAATGTTCCAGGCAATAAGAGTTTTGTTAGCAAAAAATTCAATTAAATATAAATTTTAAGTTGATCAAGCGAAGTTTGCCGACCAAAAATCGTCACTTTCACTTGAATCAATTGGATAAAGATAAAGTTTATATCCTTCCACTGTGCCAGCATTATAATTAAGGCTCTCATTTCCATCTTTTGTTGCTTTGCACAAATGTATTCCAAAGTAAGCTCCAGTGTCTGTCGTAAAGCACCAATATCCGTCATCTGGGATCAATTCAGATTCCTCCACAATCCTCAGCCTATCTTTATTATATTTCATGAGATATCCTTGTGCACCACTGTTGTAAAGGGTACCCCACAAATAAGTTTATAATGGAAAGGTGTCCAATGGCCATTGGCTCAAACCTGTCCAAACGGTTACCGATATTGGACAACGGGCCAACTAGGTATGCCAACACGCCAATAGGCACCGATTGCGCGCCGGTTTGATACTGGCGACGGCAACCGCTGGCGCTGTGGGCATTTTACCGATGCTTGCCCAATACTTGCCCAATACCTACCCAATGCCCCTTTTAAATGCCCAATATCCGTCTATTTGATATCTAATCCTAAATTTAATAGGTTCAGCATGATGATTTAATGCAAAATAAGAATTTCAGCAATTTTTATAAAATTTTAAATATTTTATTACGATTTCCAAATTACTCCAGAATGAAAAATCAAATACTATATATTTAAATTTTAAATACATACCTATAAATTCAATTAAAATGACCAAGTCTCAATGATTAGTATTACCCACGACAAATTGGACAGAAATTGGTTCCTAATTGAATGAAGTTGATTCTGGAACAAAAGTGAAAAGAGAGTAATTGTGGAAATGAGAGGTCGGTGGTGTCTAAATGACGACTCGAGATAGCTCGAATTCTTTCTCCTCGGTGTAGGTAGGTCATCAGAACTTGGCTCGATGTCAGAGGTCAATTCAGCAGCAACCTTGCTCCTCTTTTTTGCACTTTACTTCAAATTAGAAAAAAACACATTTTTTTATCATTATTATTTGCATGTAAATATATCGTATAAATACGGTAGATTCTTTTAAAAAATTAAATTTTAATTAGGCTTAAATTGTAAATACTATCAGCTGATGAGTCAAATAATTTTGGAAAGATTTCTTACCAATATGATTCGAAGATTTTGCCTTCCAAATTTTGCCACTCAGGGGGCTGAATCTGGATCACTTTTTAACTTTTTGAATGCTGCAGAGGTCAAATAATCCGAAGGCCAGCGGCAATATTTTTGGTCGTCTGATTCTGAGACAAGTGAGGAACAGCCTCCGCCAAATTATCCGCAAAAAAGTGAACAACACTAAACTTTTAATTAATTTTAATAAAATTGCTGGCACTGCACTCTTATTAAATTAAAATTTCAAAATTTAGAATTAAAAATTTAAGTGGACTGCACACTCGGGGCTGCTGACAAAGACTGAGCCGTTAGGTAGTGAAATTAGGCGGGAATAGTCGGCGTCCTCGCTCGATGCCCGCAAAGTGTCCATTTGATGCCCAATTTGCATTGGCATTGGACAATGGCATCTATACAATCAAGCCAGTGCCTTTCCAATACCTTATTGACGAGTATTGGGTGTACAAGCATTAATTTTGCATTCAAAAACTTTTTGGATTCATCTAGTCCAAATACGGATATAAAATGGGCGGTAATTCGGTATCAAATTGTTATATTTGCCGGAATGTCCAGTTGCCATTATAAAATGGACACCTTTCCAAAGCTTGCCATCATGAAATCGGCACAAATTATTTGTGGGGTATATGAGCCAGGTGTGGTCGTTTTTCGGATCATCCATTGACCATCCACATGATTATCCCATTGGTATTTATCAGGGATGGCAATTGTCCGGATAATAGCAAAAAACATAGCCGGGTGGCTAGCCGGTGGACAGTGGCTAGCCACTGGCTATGTGGAAAATGGCTACCTTTGGCCAGAAATTAGGCTCAAATTCGCAATTAATTTTTTTTAAAGATGAAATTAAACACTTTAAAATGATTGGATATTGTGTATTAAATGCATATAAATGGATCCCAATCTATTAAAAACAATTTTATATGCTACAATTTCTCGGGAATTGAGTTTTAAAATTAATTAAAATTAAAGGTAGCCACTAGCCATTTGGACAGGCAAAAAACATAGCCAAAAATCCGGCTAGCCACCACCTAGCCGGCTATGTTATTATCCACGGCTACCATCCTAGGTATTTATTAACGTATTCCCCTGGGGAAATATGTTTTTATTTACAAATTTTCAAAATTGATCATTTTTGGTAATATTTTGAGTACTTTTTGTGGATAGCTGTCCGTATTTAATGGAGCCTTCTAGCATCCAGCTCATGTAACTTGGTCCATCAATATATTTGTTTGAAAATGTGTACCAAGTGCCCGTACGCAATCCAAAGAGCCGGCTACCTATAATTTGCAACAGTATTAGGATATTTCAATAAAGAGGGCTCCCAAATTTATGTAAAGAAATATACTATTTTATGCACATTAATATGCATATAAAAGGGTCAAAATATGCAGATAAATGAGCAAATAAAATTCATAAAATGCCTCCCCAAATCTACAATAAAATATGCAAATAAAATCTTAAACTTTAATTTTTTAAAAGTTTTATGCAAATAAAAATTTCACAAAAATTGGCTATAAGTTTAATTTAAAAAAAAATAATAAAACACGATGAGAACTGAACCAAAATGCAAAAAATAATTTTCCTTTAAATTTATTAAATATATCACGAAATCGAAGATATAAAAGGTCAGCTTTTTAAATTTAATATTGCCCATAAAGGAATTCTAATAGTAATATAATCAGCCAAATCGGTCAAATTGGTACTTGTCCGTTTTAGCTTCGATGTCGTGATATATTTAATAAATTTAAAGGAAAATTATTTTTTACATTTTAGTGCATTTCTCATCGTGTTTTATTAATTTTTTTAAAATTAAACTTATTTGACATTTTTAGTGGTAAACTTTTAATTTTTTTGCTAATGGAACTAGTATCTAGCCCCGTTAGCACTAAAAATAACACGATTTTTTTCCAAAATTGTAATGCCCCATTTACCCCTTAATCTCCCTATGCATTTCCTATAGGAATTTTTGCCAAAGTTTGACCCATTATATTGCCTAGCTCCTTTGATATTTTTTGATGCCACTAAATACTTTCAATATATCGATCAAGGGCTATTCAAAGCTGGTAATTTCATAAAATTTGGATAAGCGGTTTGGGAGGAATTGTGATTGAAATATTTCCAATTTTACTCCCATAAGGCTATATGTTATAGCAACCCTGATGACCAAAATTCTCCCAGTTGATTTTTTTCCCAATTTTTCGTCCTTAACTTATGATAGGAGCTCAAGACGAGTAGATTGATATATAAATGATCAAAATCGGACCATAAATGTAGGAGGAGTTCAAGTGGTAACACACAGGTATGAATACATAACACTTCTTCGTTGTCACTCATCGTGTAAAAATTGAATATCGACAATTTCCCAGAGCTGAGGTCTTTTATGCATTTTCAATATCAAAAAAATGCATGAATTTTGAAACATTTTTAATAAAATTTTTATCTTTTCTCACCTGCATTATTTATTACGTCAGATGGTGCAGCTTCTACAAATTCTAGAATTGAATCTTGATTTGCCTTCAGGGTAGATTGTTTCTCGATAAATATATTAAGAGTTGCGTTCAGCTTCTCAACTTTCTCCTCCAGGCGAGATTTAATTGAAATTATTTCCATTATAAGGCGGGATTTAGTCTCTTCCAAATCTGTACCCAATTTCAAAATCTTCTCTTCCTTCTCTCTCAGATTCCCTTCTAATTCCAATCTACTTTCATTAATCCTCGCTCTCAAATTGATTATAGTTTCCAAAAGTTCCGCATTTTTGATTCCCAATTTTTCGTTTATTTCTTCCAATTTTGCTCTTGTTTCTCCCAATTTTGACGTTGAATTGTCTAATTTTGCATTTGTTTCTTCCAAATCTAATTTTTGTTTATCAAATTGCTCTTTGGTCTCTTTCCTAAATTCAAAGTTTGCTCTCTCCTTTTCCAGGATAGTTTCGTTGAAATTAGATCTCAATTTGATGATAGTTTCCAAAAGTTCTGCGTTCGAGAATTCTTGAATTTTTTGACAAACCACAATGTTCTCCGTCTCGCAATCCTCTTCCACCCAATACCCTGTTCTAGGCTGAATAATAGAGCAATTTCCTCCGTCTAAACTTCCATGTTGTGCCCATTTCGAAAACTTTTCCATCCCATCCCCGTTATCCCAATAGAATCCCAGTGGCCCTCGGGCAGCTCCCAACCAGATTCCATTCCTTATTCGATTTTGTTCCAATAATTTGATCAAAAATTCGTATTCTTCTGAACTTTTAAGAATCGGAAGCGAATTTCCCGCGCCAAATCCGACTCCGCAGATTTTAGACGCTTCTTCCTTTGTCACCAATTGCTTTACAATTCGGAAACATTTCTCTTCCTTGTATTCAACCCAAGCAGGATTAGAACCGCATCTTTTTCCTATTACAATTTGAAAATGGGTATATTTTAAATTGAAAGTAAAAATTATTCATTTCTCACCCAAAATTTCAACTTCACTATATTCCGTTTGGGTATTTTTTGTCGTATAGACTATTTTCTGCACTTCCCGGATCCACCCAATGTATTTCCCCACGCTTTGGAAGAACCCCACCCCTGAACACGTGAATTCCGGATCTTTAAACGCGGCATGTGCAATTCCCTGCGAAATGCTTAAATTCAATGGATATTTATTAATTCAAATTATATTAATAATAAAATAATAATCTTCTTGCCACGAGAGAGGAATGATTTCTGTAGGTATTAAATTTAACCAATCCTCCGCCAGAGTCCCCGAAACAAATTCCAGGGCTAATTTCATTCAACCCGGCTAAAATGGAATTTTTAATAAATAAATAAAATGATTTAACATATATAGGCCCACAATTGAATTATTTTAATACATATGCTTCCATTTATAACGTTATCTGTGGATCTAAATCCTGCGCAGATTTTAGACGCTTCTTCCTTTGTCACCCATTGCTTTACAAGTCGAAAACATTTTTCGTCCTTGTATTCAACCCAATCAGGATTAGAACCACATCTACTGCCTATTTGATTTTACAAAAATAAAAATGAATTAAAATTGAAAAATTGTTCATTTCTCACCCAAAATTTCAACTCCTTCATCATATGTTAAGGTTGGGTTCTTTTCATCTGGATAGACTATTTTCTGCACCTCTCGCATCCACCCAATGTATTTCCCCACGCTTTGGAAATAACCCAACCCAGAACACGTGAATTCGGGATCCTTAAACGCTGCATGAGCTATTCCCTGCGAAAGTGAAATGTTTTCATTTGTCAATGATTCTTTATTAAATTCGAAATTAATTCGTTATAATATTATTATAGATTAATAGGTAATATTATTACGACGAGGGATGAATGATTTCTGAAGGCATTAAATTTAACCAATCCTCCGCCAGAGTCCCCAAAGCAAATCCCAGGGCTAATTTTATAACCTGCATTAATCAATATATGAATTGATTCATTTTACCTACTTATATACACTAAGCTAGTGAAATAAGCCCAAATTTGTTTGGCATCATGGCCAATATGCCACTGCCAGTGACATATTTATATGCTATATAGTCCTACAATTAAATTATTTTAATACCTGTGCTCCCATTCAAGGCGTTATTTAGATGACTAAATCCCGCGCAGAATTTCGTGGCGGGGAAATTTATTTTTGAATTGGCGGGAAAATGTTGTTCGCATTCGGAGCGACTCCTGGCGGGAAGTGTAGCAAACATAAAGGTTTCAGAAATTTTCCCCTCCTCGGTCTTCCCAAACCCCGCCACCTACCGACAAAATTTATCAATAATACTTTGATATTATTTAATTGTATTTACAATTCCTATCTCCCCATCGTTAAGGGTGGTTATCCCCCTCTTGAGGCAAATCGGTCTAACTGCATCAGAATACACAACATCTCCCTTTAATTTCATAATTGCGATGTCATCCTCCAGGCTCGTTGAATTGTACGAGAGGTACCTCTCATAATAACTTACCTAAATTTAATTAGCTTTTTTTAAATGGAATTAAATATAGTTTTTGAACATACGCCTAAAATCCGCGAATCTTGGTCCTTGTTTTCAAGGTAGATGGAGCTATTTGCTCCCAATATGACCCTATAATCCTCCAAATTGGCCCCGAGGCAGTGGGCAGCCGTGAGGATTAGGGGGCCTTCATCCACGAGGTCAATCAGTGACCCCCCACAGACGAGGTCAAAGAGGTCATTGCTCCGATTTCGAAGGAAGACGGACGCATGCCACGGGAAATCATACTTCGAGGCCTGACTCCCGCCCACGATGACAGGAGTCAGGCCTCGGGTAATTCCGCACTCTAAAAAATACTTAATTAGCTCAAATGGAATAGTTTATTAAATAGAGAATCACGTATAGTGCAATTGGAAGTCCTCATAATCGTAAAAATGTTCCCAGGCGCCATCTTCCGAGCAAAGCATCTCCCCCTGGCGGGGATCCTCGTTTTTCATGTAATATTTGGCGCAACTAAATCTTGCGACAGTTCCTTCCGGGACTTCCGCCGTGCAATCCGATATTGTTTCATTTTGGGGCAGTTTGCACTCCAAATTCACGCCCTAATTTACAATTTCAAATATATTTAATTTATTAATTAAATTGTCAAATCTGGGTAATTTATAAAAAATTGACCTTTTTTAGCGCGAGGGGTGGACAGGAATTTGCAAAATGGAATAACAATGAGAATTTAAAAATTTGCATGATTTTTCTTGGCATTTTTGCAAATTGTTAATTTTTGGTCTTAAGATTTCAACAACTAAATTAAAATGAAATGTATTTCAAGTGAGGAATCCCAGATGTGTGAGAAATGATCTTAAACTGTTTTGACAGTTCTAATTTCTAAGAATTTGAGATCATGATTCACTTTATAAGCACCCAGATAAACATTCATCATTTACGGATACTTTTAATGAGTGGAATTAAAAATTATGATATGCAAGATTACATTAATATATACAATACAGTGCTCTCTCTCTCTAGCGGACTCGAAGGGCCGGTGGAAATTGGTCCGTTATAGTGAGATTATAAAGAGGTTGTTTAATACATAAAAGTATAGGGAAGGGGAATTTTTGGGGGTCCGTTATAGAGAGGTTTCCGCTATAGAGGAGTCCGTTATAGAGGGATAGCACTGTATTAGTATTAGTTAATAAATAAACTTAAGATGATATTTCTTGGATATGATCTCTCGAGTGGCTAAGATTAAATTTACTCGGATCTCTATAATATTGCATTACAAATTGCACTCATTGATCTTTCATCAAATTTGAATCAACCTGTTTTGTGTTAAGTAAGATTAATGGAGAGTCTCTAACTCTATTTAATTTTATAAAGTATCTACTTTTCTTTGTAGCAGACTACGGGATAGTAAATTGTAAGTAAAATCCAATGTCCGCAAAATGCTTATATCTTTGCTTGGGATCTGAGTCTCACATTTATAGAGTACTACCTATACTATGATAGTATATTAGAAATATATTCAAGGGGGAATTGGATTCGAAATCCCAATTTGAACTTTATCTGTTCAATCCGAAGGAAAAATCACGGATTGAAATGGGGTTTTCTTTAAATATTAAAATCCCAATCATTTATCCCACCAGAGGCCATTTCCGAAAATTCCCAAGGATTTGGCCCTACGGCCATTTGACTCACCTGGGATCGGATTGAAATTGATCCGAATCCAAGAGTTTGGAGAATCCGATGAAAATTTCAACAATCCGATACAAATATGGATCAAATTCATTCCGAAGCGGATCGGATGGGGGAAATTTATTTCGGATCCCAGCCCTAATCTGTTCAATTTACTTTCATTGCATTAAATTCTACAGTTAAATTAATTGTCTACATTTATTTTTCAAAGGGAATTTTGTAAATCAGGGGTTGATGAGATTTGTACTTGACTTTTTGAGGGATCCTCTTCAAAAGGAAATCCCATCAAAATAAAATATAAAATCAAAAGGAAAACCCGAAATTTTGTCCGAATAATATTTTAACCCTATACGTTATACCTTCCGGACCTCATTCATATAGCCATGTATGGGCCTTTAATGCCCATATGGGATTCCCATATATCAAGATGCCCCAGCCCTCGGCAAATACCGGGGCGCGATTTAGGCTATTAAAATTCCTAAAGGAATTTGCCATAAGGCGATTTTTTGACATTTTAAATTAATTATTATGGGATAATTATTAATTACTCAATCAAAATGTTAATTATATTTGGTGTATAACTGTATAATATGAAAAGTCACCAATGTACAAGTATATTGACCTTATATTTATTAATGAAATTGACTATAATATGAGGGGTGGGCCTTTAATGCCCATGCCTATAACACATAGGGTTAAAATCATATTTATTTAAAATTTTGAAATAATATTTGAAATTTGATACAATTCTACTTGCTTTAAAACAATTAAGTTTTAACAATATTTTATTTAAAATAATGAACGATTAAATTTCAATAGGTCACAAAATATACTTTAAAAATGTTCAAGAAAATGAGAGTTTTGTTTGCAAAAAATTCAATTAAAATACAAAATATTATATTGATCTCACTAATTTTGCCGACCAAAAATTTGCACTTTGATTTGAATTCATTGGATAAAGTTTAAGTTTATATCCTTCCACTGTTGCAGGATTATCGTAATTAAGGCTCCCTTTTCCATCTTTTGTTGCTTTGCACAAATGTATTCGAAAGTAACTTCCTGTATCTGCCGTGTAGCACCAATATCCGTCATCTGGTCTCAATTCAGATTCTTCAACAATCCTCAGATATCTGTCTTCCGTATAATTCATGAGGTATCCTTTTGCCCCCCTGTTGTAAAGGGTATAGGACCCAGGTGTGGCCGTTTTTCGGATCATCCAATGACCATCCAAACTGCTACCCGATCCGTATTTATTTACGTATTCCGCTGGGGAAATATATTTTTATATACAAATTTATCATTTAATCATTTTTTGGTAATATATTGAGTACTTTTATCGGATATCTGTCCGTATTTAATGATGCCATCTTGTATCCAGCTCATGTAGCTTATATTATCAGTACCTTTGTTTGAAAATGTGTACCAATTGCCCGTACGCAATACAAGGACCCGGCTACCTTTAATTTGCAAACAATATTAGGATATTTCAATAAAGAGGGCTCCCAAATTTATGTAAAGAAATCTACTATTTTATGCACATTAATATTTAATATGCATATAAAAGGGTCAAAATGTGCAGATAAATGAGCAAATAAAATTCATAAAATGCCTCCCCAATCTACAATAAAATATACAAATAAAATCTTAAAAATTTAATTTTTTTAAAGGTTTATGCAAATAAAAATTCACAAAAATTGTCTAAAATTAAATATTGACAATTTCCCGGAAGTTTGGGGCCTTTACATATATGGAAATATGCATTTTATGAGCTTAAATGCATGAATTTGGGAAACCTTTTAATAAAATATTAATTTTTTTCTCACCTGCATTATTTATTACGTCGGATGGTTCCTCTGCTACAAAAGCTAAAATTGAATCCTGATTTACCTTCATGGGCGATTGTTTCTTGATAAATATATTAAGCTTTGCGTTCAGCGCCTCAACTTTCTCATCCAGTCGGGATTTTATGTCAATTATTTCTGTCCCCATTTTCAAAATCTTCTCTGTTAGATTTCCTTCTAATTCCAATCTGCTTTCATTGGTGTTCGCCTTCAATTTGATAATCCTTTGCAAAAGTTCCGCATTTGAGAATTCTTGTGGTTTTTCGCAAACAACGTGGTTTACCACCCCGCAATCCTCTTCCTCCCAAAGCCCGGTTCTTGGAAGGATTATAGAGCAATTTTTTCCACCTGAATTTCCATTCTGTGCCCATTTTGAAAACCTCTCCATCCCATCCCCATTATCCCACTGGAATCCTAAGGACCTCCTGGTCGCACCCAACCAAACTCCGTTTCTAACCTGGTTATCCTTTAGGAAATTCAGGAAATATGTATGTTCTTCGCGACTTTTGATGATCGGAAGTGAATTTTCCGCGCCGAATCCGACTCGGCAGATTTTAGTCGCTTCTTCCTTTGTCGCCAATTGCTTCACAAATCGGAAACATTTTTCGTCTTTGTATTCAACCCAATCAGGATTAGAACCACATCTACTGCCTACATTTTTGGAATTTGGAAATTATTAAATTAATTAAATTAAATTCTAAATATTATTTATTCCTCACCCATCATTTCGACGCCTTCCTTAAGTACAGCCGATGTGGTCTTTTTATCAGGATATACAATTTTCTGCACCTCCCGGATCCATCCAATGTATTTCCCTACACTTTGAAAATAACCCATTCCAGAACACGTGAATTCGGGATCCTTAAACGCTGCATGTGCTATTCCCTGCGCAGAGTAAAATGTTTTCATTTGCCAATTGATATTTATTAATAGGGCTCCCAACTTCATGCATATAAAACTTCGTTTTATGCACATAGATATGCATATAAAAATAGCAAAATATGCATATAAATATGCATATAAAATTCAAAAATATATAGTGCTTGTCAGATTTTTAATGAAATTTTACCATCAAAATTTACAATTTTTCGAAAAAAATTTACAAAATTAAAAAATATAAAAGTTTTTTTAATAATGAAAGCAATTTTTATGCTATTTTTATGCTAAAAATTGATTTTTAAAATTTTTTTCTAATTTTTTTTGAAAATATTTATGAAAAATGTAATTTATTATTAAAATTTTTGCTGAAACCTCGATTTTTCCTGAATTTTTGCTAAATATGCACATAATATGCACATAATATGCAAATATGCATGAAATATGCACATACAGTATGATTGAAACTTAACTTTAACTGTTTGGATCTCTCTCAACTACGGAGGGACATATCCATGTCCCATATAGCTTTCGATAGGCCTTGAATCAACTTAGATTTCTATCCCTAAGTGACCCGTCTCGGATTACCCCAATAGGAAATATGACAAATTTAGTAAAAATCGGATATTTTTTTAAAATTCCCGCCCTATCTCCGAATTCCCCGAGAAATGCCCGGTCCAATGACCATTTCTGAACAGATCTGACATTTCCCTACAAGTGTCATGTAGAAAGTTTGGAGTTATCTCCAACGGGCTTTGAGCTGGAATTTTTACAAAAAATCCATTTTTGAAAAATCGTGTTTTTGAGAAAAAATCAGATTTTTGCAAAGTTTAAAAAATTGCCCCGAAGCCCAGGTCAAACTTGGATTTATGATCATATCATGCCTAGATATAGTAGACATCCCTCTTTCAGAAAAATTTTACTCTAAGAAAAAATTCGCTAAATTCTGCGAAACATCTTAAGTTTTGCAAAACCTTATGCTAAATGCTGCCTGTTGCAGATTGCCCCAAAAATTTTGATGACCTTTGAAGGGCCTTCTCTACCCTTCCCAATGATGTGCCATACTTGATAAGAAACCCTCAAACTCGGGTAGAAAAAAATTACTGAAGTTGAAAAAGTTGGTTTTTTAGCGATTTTTGGCCCTTTTTGGGGTCAAAATCGTCGACTTTTTTGTTTTAAAAGTTCGTAACTCCGGATCCACCTGACCAAATTTCATGTCCAATAGCTCATTTTAAAGGTAGTTTTGAGGAGTTTTAAGAGAACTAAAAAAGATTTTGAAATTTCGAAAATTTTATCGAAATTTTTTGAAAAAACATCAAAATTTCAAAATTTTGACCACATGGTGGGGCATTTTGAGAAAATATTTTTACGAAAATATTATAACTATTATAACTTGTTTATAATATTATAACTTGAAAATATTATAACTTGTCCAAAGCCATTTGTCGCCTCGGCGATCTGGTTCTATCCGGAAACATCCCGAACGAGATTTGTCCATTTTTCTACGGTGGTCGCCTTATTGCTTTAAAGAAGAAGGACGGTGGTGTAAGGCCTATAGCTGTTGGAAATACCTGGCGGCGTCTCTTTGCAAAGGTTGCTTGTTCAAGAGTCAAGGGCGAAGCTGTTTCCCTTCTCCAACCCCTACAGCTTGGCTTCGGTGTGAAGGGTGGCTCGGAGGCAGCCGTACACGCCTTAAGAACTTTTTGGTTTAAAGAACGACAGGAGCCCTTGGCAGTTCTAAAGGTGGACTTTTTCAACGCTTTTAATTGTGTCGATCGGAATGTCGTCCTTGATGTGGCTTCTAAATATCTTCAACCAATCTACCCAATGATTCGTCAATGCTACTCAACTCCCTCGCATCTTTTGCATGGTAACTTTGTTCTTTCATCAGAAGTGGGAGTTCATCAAGGGGACCCCCTCGGCCCTTTACTTTTTTCGTTGGTCATAATGGAAATGACAAAAAAGCTTCAATCTCCATTCAACTCTTGGTTCTTGGATGACGGGGTCATCGCAGGGGATCCCAATGACGTTTTAGCGGACTTGGAATTCATTCAGCAATTCGCTCCATCCCTAGGACTAAGACTTAACCCAGAAAAATGCGAGGTCTTTTTGCAGAATGTAGACCCAGATGACACCTTTGTGAAATTCAACGACATCGCCCCTGGTATTCGCTTCCCTTCCCTGGACCATTTCGAGCTCCTCGGTGCAGCTATTACTCCGGATTCCCTCGTCCCTTCCTTAAATAAAAGACTTGATACTATTAAAACTATGTGTGAACGCCTCTTCACAATCGACCGCCACCCCGCTTTGTTCCTGCTAAAGAATTGCATTGGAGTCCCAAAACTACTTTACTCCTTAAGATGCTCACCAGCTTGGACTTGTAGCGAGATCTTGGTTGATATTGACGAGGTTCTTCGCTCTACCCTCGAAAAAATAACCCATGTTCGAATGGATGGTATCACTTGGATTCAAGCGTCGCTTCCTTCTTCATCTGGCGGCCTTGGTGTCAGAAAGTGCTTTGATTTGGCTCTCCCTGCTTTCCTTTCATCAATTAAATTCTTTTCTAATGAGACCCTAATTCGGAGCATTATCCATGATCCTGGTGTCACCCTTCATCTGGAAAATGAAGCAGAGGCCAGATGGCTAGACCTTAGTTCCGTCGATTCCCCACGTCTTGAATTGGCTCGTCTTCAGAAATGCTGGGATCTTCCTCTGTCAAAAAAAGTTCAATCATTCCTTCTTTCTAATGCTAACTCGGCAGTTGACCTTGCTCGCTTAAATGGCGTTTTTACAAAGGAGGCAGGTCTATGGTTAAACGCTTTACCCTCAGCCCCTGTTGGAAACCTCCTTACTAATGACGAGCTCACTTGTGCAGTCGCCCTCCGCCTTGGTCAACCTCAGGTCTCTCAACATATCTGCAGGTGTGGGGAGATGGTGGATACTCTCGCTCATCACGGTCTCAAATGCAAAAACAGCGCTGGAAGACGGCCTAGACATGACAGGGTTAACGAGATTATTAAATACTCATTGAACTCTGCTGGTTTTAGGTCTATTTACGGAAAATTTATTTTTGAATTGGCGGGAATTAGTTTTTCGCATTCGGAACGACTCCTGGCGGGAAGTACAGCAAATAACAATGTTTTTGGGATTTCCCCTTCCTCGGTCTTTCCAAATCCCGCCACCTACCGCCAAAAGGAGGGTTCCGGATAAGACTTTAATATTATTTAAGTTAAAATATGTTTACCAATCCTATATCCCCATCGTTAAAGGTAGCTGTCGCCCTCTTGAGGCAAATGGGTTTAATTGCATCAGAATACACTATCTCCCCCTTTAATTTAATGACTCCAATGTCATTCTCCAGGCTTGTGGAATTATACGAAGGATAAACATCATAATAACCGTGTCCGGTCTTTAGTCCGAAAAATAACTCCGAAAATTTACTCCGAAAACCTTATAACTTTTGATCCATTGGACCAATCTTGACCCAACTTGACCTCAGTGACCTCAGGTCATTGAGGTCAAGTTAGGTCAAGTTAGGTTAGGTTAGGTCATAAGTATCAAAAGTTATAAAAATTTTCGGAGTTTGTGTTTTCGGACTAAAGACCTAGATTCATAATAACTCACCTAAATTTAATTAGCTCCTTTTTAAATGGATTTAAATATAGTTTTTCAACATACGCCTAAAATCTGCGAATCTGAGTCCTTATTTTCTAGAAAGTTCGATGTATTTGCTCCCAATATGACCCTATAATCCTCCAAATTGGCCCCGAGGCAGTGAGCAGCCGTGAGGATGAGGGGGCCTTCGTCGTTGAGGTCAATCAGGGAGCCCCCACAATTGATGTCAAAAAGGTCATTAGCCGGATTTCGGAGGAAGATGGTCGCATGCCACGGGAATTTATATTTATCCGCCTTATTTCCACTTACGATGACAGGGGTCAGGCTTCGGGTCACTCCGCACTCTGAAAAATTAATAAATAAAAAAGTGCCCAATGCCACTTTGAGGGTTCGAGGTTCCCATATTTGAATTCAGGAGGTCAAATTACTTTCTAGGACCAAGTTTTAGCTCATTTGGACCATTATGAAATTTTGACACTCCCCCATGGGGTCACAGAGTGGGCGGAGCAAAACACAAAGGACAAATTCAATTCAGGAGTTTAAACTACCCCCATTGGACCGAGTTTCAGCCCAATTAAACCCTTATGGACAGAAATAGCATTGCTCCTCCCACTTTCCCCCATAACTCCGCCCCCTTTGACCCTAGACCTCCCATCTACGAACTCCGCCTGCGCCTTGACCCAATACACCTTCAGGTCATATTTGGTCTAGATAAATCCGTTATGAATTACAAAAGTTATCGCAACACGGACAGTCGGGCGGCCGCACAGACATATCGATTGCATAGGTTCGATCCCCTTCTATCCACGAACCCAGAAATTTAATTAATTTCCAAAAGTAATAATTAATGAATAACATATTACGCATAGTGCAATGGAAGTCTTCATAATCATAAAAATGTTCCCAAATGTCATTTTCTACGCAAATCATTTCCCCCTGGGGATCCTCGTTTTTCACGTAATATTTGGCGCAACTAAATCTTGCGACAGTTCCTTCCGGGACTTGCGCCGTGCAATCCGAAATTGTTTCATTTTGGGGCAATTTGCACTCCAAATTCACACCCTAATTTAGAATTTTAAATATTCTTTAATCAACTAATAAAAATTATCAAATCTGGGTAATTTATAAATAAAATTGACGACCTTTTTTAAGGCGAGAGGTGGACAGGAATTTGCAAAATGTAATAATAATGAGAATTTTAAAATTTGCATGATTTTTCTTGGCATTTTTGCAAATTGTTAATTTGTGGGGTTAAGATATGAGCAACTAGTTAAATGAAATGTACTTCAAGTGAGGAATCCCAGATGTATGCAAATTGACCTTAAACTGTTTTGACAGGTCTAATTTCTAAGAATTTGAGATCATGATTCACTTTATAAGAGATAAACATTCATCATTTACGGATACTTTTAATGAGCAGAATTAAAAATTATGATATGCAAGATTACATTAATATATGCAATACAGTGCTCTCTCTCTATAGCGGACTCGAAGGGCCGGTGGAAATTGTTCCGTTATAAAGAGAGGTCCGTTATAAAGAGGTTATTTAATACATAAAGGTATAGGGAAGGGGAATTTTTTGGGGTCCGTTATAGAGAGAGAGCACTGTAGTAGTATTAGTTAATAAATAATCTTAAGATTATATATCTTGAATATGATGTCTTGAGTGGCTAAGATTAAATTTAATCGGATCTCTATAATATTGCATTGCAAATTTCCCTCATTGATCTTTCATCAAATTTGAATCAACCTGTTTTGTGTTAAGTAAGATTAATGGAGAGTTTATAACTCTATTTAATTTTATAGAGTATCTACTTTTCTATGTTGCAAACTCCGGGATAGTAAATTGCAAGTAAAATTCAATGTCCGCAAATTGCGTATATCTTTGCATGGGATCTGAGTCTGACATTTATAGAGTACTACCTATACAGTATAGGTTATATTACTAGTATATTAGAAATATATTCAAGATATTGCATTCCTCAAAGGATCGGATTGGAATTGGATTCCAAATCCCAATTTGAACTTTATCTGTTCAATCCGAAGGAAAAATCACGGATTGAAATGGGGTTATCTTTAAATATCAAAATCCCACTCATTTATCCCACCAGAGGTCATTTCCGAAAAATCCCAAGGATTTGGCCCTACGGCCATTTGATTCAATTGGGATCGGATTGAAATTGATCCGAATCCAAGAGTTTGGAGAATCGGATGAAAATTTCACCAATCCGATACAAATATGGATCCCAGTTCAATCCGAAGCGGATCGGATGGGAAAATTTGTTTCGGATCCCAACCCTAATTTGTACAATTTATTTTCATTACATTATATTCTACAGCTAATTAATTCTCTACATGTTTTTCAAAGGGCATTTTGCAAATCAGGGGTTGATGAGAATTGTATTTGACTTTTTGAGGGATCCTCTACAAAAGGAAATCCCACTAAAATTAAAATCAAATCAAAAGGAAAAACCCAAATTTTTTCCGGAATAATATTTTAAAATCATTTTATTTAGGAATTTTGAAATTATATTTAAAATTTGGTTAAATGTTACTACTTTTTTTCAAAGAATTAAGTTTAAAACAATATTTTTTTTATAATTATGAATGATTTATTTCAATATGTCATGAAATTTATTTTAAAAATATAAAAATAAATTTTGAAAAAAAAACCCAATTCAAATACAAAATTTTAGGTTGATCCAACAAATTTTGCCGACCAAAAATCTGAAGTATAATTTGAATTCATTGGATAAAGAAAAAGTTTTCTTCCTTCCACTGTTGCAGGATTATCGTAATTAAGGCTCCCTTTTCCATCTTTTGTTGCTTTGCACAAATGTATTCTAAAGTAAATTCCTGTATTTTGTGTAAAGCACCAATATCCGTCATCTGGGATCAATTCCATTTCTTCCACAATCCTCAGATAATTGTCAGTATCTCTCATAAGATATCTTTTTGCACCTCTGTTGTAAAGGGTATAGGAGCCAGGCGTTGTCTTTTTTCGGATCATCCACTGACCATCATTATGATTATCCGATTGGTATTTATTAACGTATAGACCTGGGGAAATATGTTTTTATATACAAATTTACAAAATTGATTATTTTTGGTAATATATTGAGTACTATTTGTGGATATCTGTCCGTATTTAATGGTGCCATCTTGTGTCCAGGTCATGTAACTTGGTCCACTAAAACCTTTGTTTGAAAATGTGTACCAATTGCCCGTTCGCAATCCAAGGACCGGGCTACCTTTAATTAGCAACAATATTAACATATTTCAATAAATAGAACCCCCAAATTTATGTAAAGAAATTTACTATTTTATGCACATAAATATTCATATAAAAGGGTCAAAATATGCAGATAAATGAGCAAATAAAAATCATAAAATGCCTACCCAAATCTACAATGAAATATGAAAATAAAATCTCAAAACTTTAAATTTTTTAAAATTTTATACAAATAAAAATTTCACAAAAATTAGCTAAAATTGAATATTGACAATTTCGGCAAAGAAAGGCCTTTTAGGGAATTATGCATTTTATCCATATGAGAAAAAATGCATTAATTTGGGAACCCAATCAATAAAATATTAGTTTTTTTCTCACCATTATTTATTACGTCGGATGGTTCCTGGGCTAAAATTGAATCCTGATTTGCCTTCATGGACGATTGTTTCTCGATAAACATATTAAGCGTTGCGTTCAGCGCCCCAACTTTCTCATCCAGTCGGGATTTAATACCAACTATTTCTGTGTTCGCCTTTTTTTTAGTTTCTTCCAAATCTGCCCCCATTTTCAAAATCTTCTCTGTCAGATTTCCTTCTAATTCCAATCTGCTTTCACTGATGTTCGCCTTCAAATTGATAATCCTTTGCAAAAGTTCCGCATTCGAGAATTCTTGTGGTTTTTGGTTTGCCACCCCGCAATCCTCTTCCTCCCAAAACCCAGTTCTTGGAAGGATTATAGAGCAATTTTTTCCACCTGAATTCCCATTCGGTGCCCATTTTGAAAAACTCCCCATCTCATCCCCGTTATCCCAATTGAATCCCAATGGCCCCCTCGTCGCACCCAACCAAATTCCGTTCCTTATTCGATTTTGTTCCAATAATTTGATCAGAAATTCATGTTATTCGAAACTTTTTAAAATTGGGAGATAATTTCCCGCGCCGAATCCGACTCCGCAGATTTTAGACGCTTCTTCCTTTGTGACCCATTGCTTTACAATTCGGAAACATTTTTCGTCTTTGTATTCAACCCAATCTGGATTCGAACCACATCTACTCCCTATTTGATTTTACAAAAATAAAAATGAATTAAAATTGAAAAATTATTCATTTCTCACCCAAAATTTCAACTCCTTCGTCATATGTTAATGTTGGGTTCTTTTCATCTGGATAGACTATTTTCTGCACATCCCGGATCCACCCAATGTATTTCCCCACGCTTTGGAAGAACCCAACCCCTGAGCACGTGAATTCGGGATCTTTAAATGCGGCATGTGCTATTCCCTGCGAAAGTGTTTTAATGGATCTTTATTAAATTCAAAATAATATTAATAAAAAATATAATATTCCTACCACAAGTGATGAATGATTTCTGAAGGAATTAAATTTAACCAATCCTCCGCCAGAGTCCCCAGAACAAATTCCAGGGCTAATTTTAGTGCCCTCGTTCATCTCGGCTAAAGAAGAATAAATAATAAATTAATTTATCATATATACAGGGTTATAAATAGTCTTTTTTAATACCTGTGCTTCCATTTAGGGCGTTGTTTTGATGGTTAAATCCTGCGCAGAATTTTGTGGTGGGAAAATTTATTTTTGAATTAGCGGGAAATTTTTGCTGGCATTCAGAGCGACTCCTGGCGGGAAGTACAGCAAATAACAATGTTTTTGGGATTTTCCCTTCCTCGGTCTTTCCAAATCCCGCCACCTACCGACCAAAGGAGGGTTCCGGATAAGACTTTAATATTATTTAAGTTAAAATATGTTTACCAATCCTATATCCCCATCGTTAAAGGTAGCTGTCGCCCTCTTGAGGCAAATGGGTCTAACCGCATCAGAATAGATTATATCCCCCTTCAATTTCATAACTCCAATGTCATTCTCCAGGCTCGTGGAATTATACGAAGGATATACATCATAATAACTCACCTAAATTTAATTAGCTCTTTTTAAATGGATTAAAATATAGTTTTTGAACATACGCCTAAAATCTGCGAATCTTGATCCTTGTTTTCTAGAAAGATCGATGTATTTGCTCCCAATATGACCCTGTAATCCTCCAAATTGGCCCCGAGGCAGTGAGCAGCCGTGAGGATGAGGGGGCCTTCGTCCAAGAGATCAATCAGAGACCCCCCACAATTGAGGTCAAAAATGTCATTAGCCGGATTTCGGAGAAAGATGGTCGCATGCCACGGGAAATTATATTTATCCGCCTTATTCCCGCCCACGATGACAGGGGTCAGGCTTCGGGTCACTCCGCACTCTGAAAAATCCCCAAAAAATTAATAATAAAAAAGTGCCCGAGGTCAACTTGGAGGGTTCGAGGATGTCATATTTTAATTCAGGAGGTCAAATTACTTTCTAGGACAAAGTTTTAGCTCATTTGGACCATTTTGAAATTTTGACACTCCCCCTTGGGGTCACCGATGGGCGGAGCAAAATAACAAAGGTTAAATTCGAATTCAGGAGGTTAAACTAGGTACCCCTCGGACTGAGTTTCAGCCCAATTGAACCCTTATTGACTGAAATAGCATTGCTCCTCCCTCTTTTCCCCCATAACTCCGCCCCTTTGACCCTTGATCTCCCATCTTAGAACTTGGCGAACATTTATACCCAATACACCTTCAGGTCAAATTTGGTCTAGGTAAATCCGTTATGAATTACAAAAGTTATCGCAACACGGACGGATGGGCGGCCGTACAGACATATCGATTGCATAGAGTTCGATCCCCTTCTATCCACGAACCCAGAAATTTAATTAATTTCCAAAAGTAATATTTAATGAATAACATATTACGTATAGTGCAATGGAAGTCTTCATAATCATAAAAATGTTCCCAAATGTCATTTTCTACGCAAATCATCTCCCCCTGGGGGTCCTCGTTTTTCATGTAATATTTGGAGCAACTAAATCTTGCGACAGTTCCTTCGGGGACTTCCGCCGTGCAATCCGAAATTGTTTCATTCTGGGGCAATTTGCACTCCAAATTCACGCCCTAATTTAGAATTTCAAATTTATTTAATCAATTAATTAAATTATCAAATCTGTGTAGTAATCTCTAACTATAAAATTTTTCCATTTCTTTGTATGTATGTATGTTTGTACACTTTTTACCTATGCATTCCTTCACCAAAGCTCAACAATTCATGAAAATGGTGTCAAAAAATAGAGAATAATTCAGCGGTGGACCACTAGGGGTTAATTGCCCGAAAAGTTGACATCCGGTCCACCTGGCCCATGTCACATGGCCAAAAGTTGGCCAAAAAAATTCTATCCGGTGCTTCTCGACAAGGGCTTTAGGATGATATAGGGTGTCACCCCAAAAAGTCCACCCCTTGACCTCTGCGGGGTCATTTATGTGATTTCGGGGAATATTTTACAACTCCCTCAATATTTAACCTATTTGCACAGGAAAAGATTCATTTGAAAGCTCTTGGTGTGATCTTCGAGATGGTGTTGGTTGTCACCCTGAAAAGTCCTCTCCCCTGACCTTTGTGAGGTCATTTCCGGTTTTTCGGGGAGTTTTAATATAAGTAACTTCCTTCCGGGTAGAGCTACTTGATAGTGTAATATCTCATTGGAAAGCTATTAATTAAGGCTATTCAATGATCTAGGTGCCCGAATTCATTCGGGCTTATCTTCTAGTTTATAATAAAATGATCGACCTTTTTTAGTGCGAGAGGTGGACAGCAATTTGCAAAACGCAACAATAAAAACAGTTTAAAAATTTGCATGATTTTTCTTGCCATTTTTGCAAATTGTTAATTTTTAGACTTTAGATATGAGCAACTAAAATTAAATGAAATATACTTCAAGTGGTGAGGGATCCCAGATGTACTCGTATGAATGTATGCAAATTGAGGTTTAAACTGCTTTGATGTCAGATATTCCATTAATTTCTAAGAATTTAAGTTCATGATTCATTGATATTTATGACATAAGTACCTATGATAGATGAACATGCATCATTTAATATGATTAGAATTAAAAATTGATATAGAATATTATTATATAAATCAATATAACGTATTAGTAGGTAATAAATAATCTTAAGAAATAATTAATTATGCATCTTTAATAGGATTTCTCGAGTGGCTAAGATTAAATTTAATAGGATCTCTTAATATGTATTGGGTTGCAAAATAGTCTGTGATCTTTCGTCTAATTTGAATAAATCTGTTTTGTGTTGAGTAGGATTATAGAGAGCATTTATACTCGTTTTAATTTTATTATGTAGGGTATACTACTTATGTAGCTCTACGTAAATTGCAATTAAAATTCAATGTCCGCAAAATGCGCATCTCTTTGCCTGTGATCTGATTTTCGAGTACTATAATTAGTTATATTCAAAATATGGCATTCATCCAAGAATCGGCGGAATTGGATCGGAAATCCCAATTCGAACTTTATCCGCGTGCAGATTTCGGATTCGGATTGGATGGAAATGGGATTTTTTTAAATATTGAATCCCACTCATTTATCCCACCCAAGGTCATCACAAAAATCCCACGGATTTGGCCGAGAGGCCATCCGATCCACTCGGTATCGGATTGAAATTGATTTTAGGATTAATCCAAAATTTCAGAGAGTCGGATTCAAAATTTCACCAATCGGATAGAAATATGGATCAAATTAAATCCGAAAGCGGATCGGATGGTGGGAAATTTGTTTCGGATCCAAATAAATGGCAATTTGTAAATCAGGGGTTGATGAGAATTATATTTGACTTTTGAGAGATCCTCATCACCAGAAATTCCACCAAAAATAAAATATAATTAATTAAACCGTGAGGAAAAACATATTTTAATTTAATTTTTGATTTTATTTGAATAAAATTTCGAAATAATATTTAAAAAATTGGGTAAAATGCTACTTGGTTTCAAAACAATTAAATTTATACATAAATATTTTTTTATAATATTAATTATGGATGGTTATATTTAAATAACTAGGTCATAAAATATAAATAAAAAATGCTTAAGAAAATAAGAGTTTTATTAAAAATTCGATTCAAATATTAAATACAAAATATTATATTAGGTTGATCCAACTAAATTTACCGACCAAAAATTTTCATTTTGATATGAATCAATTGGAAAAAAATAAAGTTTATATCCTTCCACTGTGCCACCACTCCAACCAAAGCTCCCGCTGCCATCTTTTGTTGCTTTGCACAAATGTATTTTAACGGAATTAATTAAATTTCCCGTGCCTTCCGTAAAGCACCAATGTCCGTCATCTGGGATCAATTCAGTCTCTTCATCAATCCTCAAATAATTGTCAGTATTTTTCTGGAGATATCCTTTTGCACCCCTGTTGTAGAGGGTATATTGTCCAGGTGTGGTCGTTTTTCGGATCATCCATTGACCATTCAAATGGCCCGATTTGTATTTATTAAGATATTCCTCTGGGGAAATAAATTTTTAGATATTAGATATAATTATTTGAAAAATTGATTATTTTTAGTAATATATTGAGTACTTTTAAGGGATAGCTGTCCGTATTTAATGGTGCCCTCTTGTATCCATGTCATGTAGGTTGGATTATCACAACATCTGCTTGAAAAAGTGTACCAAGTGCCCGTACGCATTCCAAGGACCCGGCTACCTTTAATTTGCAAGCAATATTAGAATATTTTAATAAATAAGGCTCCCAAATTTATTTAAAGAAATCTACTATTTTATGCACATAAATATCCATTTAATAGAGTCACAAGATAATTTGAAATAATTGAGCAAATAAAATTATTAAAATGCCTCCCCCCATCTAAAATACATATAAAATATGCAAATAAAGTCTTGGACTTTAATTTTTCAAGTCTTGTGCAAATAAAAATTTTACAAAAATTGCCTAAAATTGAATTTTGACAATTTACTTTAGTTTGGGTTTTTTATATGTATAAATATTATGTATTTTATCCAAAAAATGCATGAATTTGGGAACCCTATTACCCGTAATAAAATATTAATTTCTTCTCACCCGCTTTATTTATTACGGGTTCATTGAGTAGTTCATTGAGTAGAATTGATTCAGAATCTACATCCCTGCTGGACGATATTTTCGTGATAAATATATTGAGCTTTGAGTTCAGGGCCTCAATTATCTCATCAACTTTCGTCTTCAAATTGATTATAGATCCCAAAAGTTCCACATTCGAGAATTCTTGAATTTTTTGACAAACGACAATGTTTTCCGTCTCGCAATCCTCTTCCACCCAATGCCCCGATCTCGGCTGAATAATAGAGCAATTTCCTCTGCCTAAATTTCCACTTGGCGCCCATTTTGAAAACTTTCCCATCCGATCCTCGTTATCCCACCGAAATCCCGAGCGCCCCCTGGTCGCACCCAACCAAATCCCGTTCCTTATTCGATTTTGTTCCAATAATTTGATCAGGAATTCGTATTCATCGGAACTTTTTAAAATTGGGAGCGAATTTCCCGCCTCGAATCCGACTCCGCAGATTTTAGACGCTTCGGCCTTTGTGACCCATTGCTTTACAAGGCGGAAACATTTTTCATCCTTGTATTCAACCCAATCTGGATTAGAACCACATCTCCTACCTACATTTAAGAATTCTAATGGTTATTTAAAGCAATTTTTAAATAATTCTCACCCATCATTCCGACTCCTTCGAAGGATATAGTGGATGAGGTCTTTTTATTAGGGTGAACTATTTTCTGCACCTCCCGAATCCACCCAATGTATTTCCCCGCACTTTGGAAAAAACTCACCCCTGAACACGTTAATTGGCCATCATTAAACGCGGCATGTGCAATTCCCTATTAAATGAATT